>BRDA01001890.1:0-10696 GCA_036984385.1 Crenuchus spilurus
TAGTATAGTGATGTATTATAACAGTAGTATAGTGATGTATTATAACAGTAGTATAGTGATGTATTATAACAATAGTATAGTGATGTATTATAACAGTAGTATAGCGATGTATTATGACAGTAGTATAGCGATGTATTATAACAGTAGTATAGTGATGTATTATAACAATAGTATAGTGATGTATTATAACAGTAGTATAGTGATGTATTATAACAGTAGTATAGTGATGTATTATATCAGTAGTATAGTGATGTATTATAACAATAGTATAGTGATGTATTATAACAGTAGTATAGTGATGTATTATAACAGTAGTATAGTGATGTATTATAACATTAGTATAGTGGTGTATTATAACAATAGAATAGTGATGTATTATAACAGTAGTATAGTGATGTATTATGACAGTAGTATAGTGATGTATTATAACAGTAGTATAGTGATGTATTGCACAGTGTGTATCCACAGAAGAATACAGAAGAATAAAAAGTATATTGTGATATGATTGAGCAGGAGATCAGTACTGTCTCTTGAGTAAGGAGACTAATTGTAGATTCTTATTGCAGTGGATAAGAAAGATCTCACATGGTGCTTTATCAGTGTTGTGATCAGGTGGTGTGCGCTATTGTCCAAGATGTCTAGCAGCTTGCTGAGAGTCCTTTGTTCTGTCACAACCTCCACTGTGTCCATCTTGACTCCTACAACAGAGCCAGCCCTCTTAATCAGTTTGTTCATTCTGTTGAAGGAGGTTATGATGATGACGATAGTGTTGGTGTACTCTGGCCTTTAAGCATCACGTTTACATGTCTGAAGATGTCTGTTTGGCTTATTTCATGTCAGCGTCAATTTAGATGTTTTTTCCAACCTTCCGAATGGTGACCCATCTCAACCATCGTTCTGTCGCCATGCGCCAGTCTGGCATGGTGGGCTTTACTCCTCTTCAAAGCTCCACACTGCACTAATCCAATCAGAGCACGTTTTAATGTGATTGAGGGCTTGGCTGCTCATACACACAGGACACGGCTGATTGTGTCGCCATGGTGCATTTATGAGATAATCTGCAGTGTTTCCCTACCAGGTGCAGGATATGCGGGCTTTGCGTTTGGAGTGTGTGTCAGGAAGAACACTCACTCGTGGGCCTGGGAAATCTGACATTTGGAGATTAAACAGACATTAACTTCAATTAGTCTTTGTTCCAGCACCTACAGTATGTGGCGTGTTTGCGTGTGGCCTAGTTCCAATAACAAGATTAAAATGATGTGTGTGTGTGCGTGCGTGTGTGTGTGTGCGTGTGTGTATGGTATCACAACACTTGCATGCCTGCCACTCCTTCTGAACACACTTTTAGCTCTGGGAATTGAGAACATGAAGTCTCATTTGCTTCAAAAGCTTAAGAGGCCTTAATGATGATGCCTCAATATGACCCATGTTCACTTCATCCTCCTCACATGCTCACTTTTGGTTGGCTTACTGCCATTCTGTATTATACCAGCATTATACCAACTACTGCACTGAGCATATGCTGCTATACAGACTGAATACACTTCTTCAGGCCTGTTAAAACTGGTTCAGGCTGAATTTCATTGGAATTGAGTTTGGGTACAACCTGAGGGGGCACACAGACTTTATAGTGAGGTTTACAACCAAAACGTCCAAAATCTGCTTCTTTAGTTTAGATCTGGAGCTGCGAGGCTGATGTTACTTATACTATAACACTTGATAGTTGGGACCACGCCTTCACTATGTTTTATATTGAAAGGGATGAATGACAAAGAGTGAGAACTCTGACATACTTAAAGGTTCTGCTAAGAGTAATAGAACTGGACCTCTTAGAAGAAAGAAGATGGACTGTAGTATGAAGAATGGGTGGTGATGGATGCAAAAACTTTTTTGCAAAAACAATCAGTGATGGTTTGAGGAGCCACGTCATCTGCTGGTGTTGGTCCACTGTGTTATATCAAGTCCAAACTCAGCGCCGCGTCTACCAGGACATTTTAGAGCATTTCATGCTTCCAGTATCACTGTGCTGGGCAGTAAACTCACCTGACCTAAACCCCACAGAGACTCTATGAGCTATTGTTTGAGGAAGATGAGAGACACCAGACCCAACAATGCAGACCAGCTGAAGCCGCTATCAAAGCAACCTGGGCTTCCATACCAGCTCAACAGTGCCACAGGCTGATCACCTCCATGCCATGCAACACTGATGCAGAAATTCATGCAAAAGCAGCCCCAACAAGTACTGAGTGTATATACTGTACATACTTTTATCTATTAAATATATTTTTTAATTGGTCTTATATAATATTCTGTTTTGAGATACTGTTTTTTGGGTTTTCATTGGTTGTAGGTCATAATCATAATTATAAACACTTGAAATATACACTATGTGTAATTAATCTACATAAAATATGAGTTTCACTTTCTGAACTAAGTGACTGATATTACATTACATTACATTACATTACATTTAGCGGACGCTTTTATCCGAAGTGACTTACAATAGTATAAAAGTACAAATGCAAAAAATACTAAAGTTAAATAATTAACATTTCAATATCGAATGCTGAATGCATATCAGTACTCATGGGGAGTATTTGGGATCACTACAGCAGGTGCTTTTTGAAGAGCTCGGATTTTAGGAGTTTCTTGAAACCAGTGAGGGACACCTCTGCTCTAGTGGTGGTAGGCAGCTTGTTCCACCATCTGGGAACTACTGAGAACAGTCTGATTACTTTCGGTGGTACATTTTTGTACAAATGGATGAGCTGTTTGGGTTATTAGATGATCAATATGATTATTGACTTCTATTGTTTGTTAGAAATATTAGCCCTGCACCTCCAACAGCATTTGGATTCCAAACATGTCTTTGTTTACATCTGGGGTAAGTTGAACCTTCAATAAATTTGATTATTTGCCAAACCAAGAAGTGTAGTTATCACACAGTTTTTTTCATCCTCTGTTTTAACCAGTCAGCTTTACATGATTATTAGCCTAAATGAACTAGCACAATCAGCTAACTTATTATAATGCACAGGTCAATAAAGTCATGCTATTTTTACTTAATAAAGTCATCCCACGTTAGCTTAACAAAGACGCTACCACTATGACCCGAGGATCGCGAGTTTGAATCCCGGCCATGCTGTTTGCCATCAACAGCCGGGGCCCAAGAGAGCACAAAATTGCAGTGCTCTCTCTGGGCAGGTAGATGGCGCTCTCACTCTCACTATCACTTTCATGTTGCCATGTCCGCTGGCTCAGGCGTCTACTGATTGGTCCAATCGGAGCTGGGGACCCTGTGTGCCTTCGTCTGAGCACGTTAGGCTCTCCAGTGATGGTGTATCAGCGGTGGTTCAAAAAGAGGCGGTGGCTGCATCCTCCTAGAGTCAGGGACATTGCAAAGTGATGGGGAGGGGCCTAACGGAGGGGATGGGTTAATTGGCTACCACTACATTGGGAAGGGGACAAAATTGGCAAAAACCTAGAAAAAAAAATTATAAAAAAGAAGGCATGATATATGACCAATAGAAGGTGTGTAATCACTGCCATGGTGTTAGTATCTGGTGATCTAAGTAGACTTCTGCTGGTCACTTCTTAAAGGGAAAAGACACAAGGAAGCAAGGACTTAGAACCATAAGGGTAACTATTGTGTTATAAAAGCATGAGACAAATTTAATTTTGTAACATTTTGCTTGGCATCAGAATACTTTTTCCCTTTGAGCAGAAATCTGAGGGTGTCTGGCTGCAAAGTGAGGGGCCTTGGCCACCTCAGCACCACCCACTACTATGCCCTTATGTTGGAAAAGCATCCCATGAGGCTCCTCATGAAGTGTTGAATATGTTTTTGATCACTGCATTTTTTTTCTACACTGAGCTTTCCAGCTTCTTAACTTACCTGTTTTTTTCTGGTTGTTGACCTTGTTGCCTCATGTGTTTGGATTATGAGTATGACCTCCTTGTATTTACACTCATCATCCATGTTATCAGCTCCACTGATCATACAGGAGCACTGTGTAGTTCTACAATTACAGACTGTAGTGCATCTGTTTCTCTGTAGACTTTATTATTCTCCTTTCACCTGTTCACTGATCAGGACCCTCACAGAGCAGATATTATTTGGGTGGTGGATCGTCCTCAGCAATGTAGTGACACTGATGTGGTGGTGGTGTGTTAGTGTGATTTGTTTTTTCTCTCTCAAACTTTTAATCCAGTTCCAATCTAATCAACCTACCCATCTGCCAGAACTCTCTTGTAATGTCCCTGACTGTAGGAGGGTGAAGACTAGCACAGCCTCCTCTAATGCATGTGATGTCTTTTCAAATTTAGCATTATTTGACCTCACGATCCTCTCATCATACTGAGCTCATCATACTTAGTCTGCTGAGCCACTCGGGCAGATGTAATTGTGTGTTGAGTTTATCAGACACAGCAGAGCTACTGTGTCCACTCACTGTACAATCTTTACCTGCCTAGTTGGTCCACCTTGTAGGTATAAAGTCAGAAACAGAAGCTCATCACCACCACCACATCAGTGTCACTGCAGTGCTGAGAGTGATCTGTGACCCAAATAACACTTGCTCAGTGAGGGCCCTAATTACTGAAGAAAAAAGGATAGAGAAACAGAGGAACTACAGTCTAGAACTACAACAAGAACTAAGAAATAATTCTGTGGAATTTCATAACAGAGCCAAATGTCTCAGAAGACTGTCCACCAGATGTGTGGACTCGAGTCACATGACTTGGACTTGAGTTCGACTCGAGTCACCAAACTGATGACTTGTGACTTGACTTAGACTCTACCTTTACTGACTTGGACTTGGACTTGAGATTTGAGACTTGAAAAGACTTGAAAATCCCATTTGAACATAATAAAAAAGTAAAACTGAATCACATAACTGCCTCCTTTTTAAATGGTGCTGTAACGCTTGTCACGACCCTATCGTTCACTCTACCTGATTTGTACTGCGCATGCACACAATGACGTCATTTCCGGATAAAGATTTACGTATTTCTTTGAAGTCGGGGTCAGAGTCGTTTTTGGTGATGGATGAAAACTTTTGCACTTTATTGTTTTATTCAATTTATGTTTAATTATTTGTTTTAAAAAGTCATTTATGTTTTCTGCACTTTGCAGGACTACTTACTAAAGCGTGGATTTACATAGACGTGGGCAGCAGATGTGCGTTAGCAACAGCAGGGTTGCCAGGTCCCCAAAAATCTCCATCCCGATGTCTGACATAAAGCGCCCTATACAACCTGACACCAGCCTAAAATCTAGAGCAGGGGTAGGCAACTCCAGTCCTGGAGTGCCGGTGTCCAGCACAGTTTGTTGAGTTGATTCAGGTGTGTTTGATCAGGTAGATGTCCAAACTGGGCAGGAAACCGGCACTCCAGGACTGGAGTTGCCTACCCCTGATCTAGAGCGTCCAATCACAGATATTATTGCTAGCATTATTATTTTTATTAGTAGTAGTAGTAGTAAATGTAAGAAGAACATACCTCCATGATTGTTTTTCTTCGCATTTAAAAGATCCCCCTTTCTCTACTACCTTTTAACTCCTTATGGTTTTAACACCACAGTTATACACTCAAAATGTGTTACTATAAATGTTTTTTTTTTTTTTACAAGGAGTTAAAGGACAGTGAACAACTGAGTGTGAAGAGCATTGGGGTAGACTTACTAGTATTAGATGACTGGTTGGAATGGGATCTGAACATATAGATTTAGAGTAGAGAAAAGGAGATGTTAAATATTAAATAATATTTAATAAATAGGTTAAATAAATGTGTTAAATATTGAAATGATGTTACATCTGGTGACTTGACTAGGACTCGAATTTTAAGACTTGGGACTTGACTCGAGACTTGATTGTACTGACTTGGGGCTTCACTCGGGACTTGATTGTCAAGACTTGGGACTTACTTGTTACTTGCAACTTAGTGACTTGTTCCCATGTCTGCTGTCCAATGACAAAATCATCAGATCTACTTTTGGAATTTTAGATCTGCATTTGGAATGAATCCGAGTCTATAAGTGTAAAATATAAGCATTTGTAAGCATTCTCAGCAGTGCAGTGACACTGATGTGGTGGTGGTGTGTTAGTGTGTGTTATCCTGGAATGAGTGAATCACACAGCAGGACTGATGGAGGTGCACCGATATGATCAGTGGAGCTGGTAAAATGGATGTACAAGGTGGTTGTTTTAACATTATAGCTGATTATTTCAGTGAAACAGTAAAATGTCTTACACTTCCTGTACTTTTACTTAAGATTTAATTCCTTGAGGTAATAAAAATTTTACTTGATTGTGGGTTTAGGCTACACTGCCCTCCTTTGTGAGCAGGTACTTTGAACTGTGTACTGTATGGGCTGATACTGGACATGGCAGGGCTGAATTATGTAGTGTCACACGCTTGGAGAGTTCTCGAGGACATCAAAAGGAGTTGAGGGTGCGCACTGGTAAACACCGAGGCGGCAGCCTGTTCCAGTCTACCTGCTCCCAGGTGAGCAATTACAGCACAGCCAGCGGCCACACTACACACACACATACATACACTCAAACTTATACACAGAGACTTTTTCCACCCCCAGATTCTAGCCTATCAGAAGGTGAAACTTCTGCGGGGTCTATCTTGTCTGTCAGCGCTGAGATGGTGACAGTAGCAGGTGAGGGAAATGACAGAGGGCCTTTCTGCTGTCCCCTGCAGTCTGTCAGCCACCCTCCATTGCAGCTCTTCCACTCTGTGTCTTCCCACCCACTGCAGTTTCTCACTTTCAGACTCTGGACTCTGGATGTACATTTCTGTGAATTTTATGGACATTTCATATACTTCAATTCCTGTCCTGGAACCAGTGACTTTGCTAGTGTCTCTCCAAAGATTAGAATGTGGTAAAAACTTAATTTGTGTTCATAATTTACTTCAAAAAGATAAGCTGTCATATATTTTATTTTCATTACATGTAGAGTGTCATTTCAAGCTTTTTTTTAATGTTGATAAGTATGACTTATAGGTCTTGAAAATAAAAAAGCTCAACTCAATACAGTAAAACAAAAAAAAAACTACTTGAAATAGATCACCTTTTTGAATTAAATTATGAACAAAAATGAACTTTTTCAACACATTCTAGTTTTTGGAGAAACACTGGTACACAGTGCACAGCTAGAAGATTTCGAGTTGCCAGAATATTCAAAATGTCCAGTTTACAAAAAGTAAATCAGGGATTTTAGCTGTAAAAATATAAGAATATAAATAATTTTCAATTATGAGAACTTTAATTAAGATATGTAACATTATTAGAATGTTTCGTTAATGTTACTTAAACGATAACATGCTCCTAACATGTTTACAAACCTTGCATAACAATAGTCAAAATTCAGAGCTTAGTTAGCTTGTTAGGGCTTGTACACAATCTCCGTAGGTAACCATGTGATGCAAATAACGAAGCTTTATAAATACTTATAAAAACTTGTCCCAACTGTCAGTAGCCATATGCTTTTCATGGCAGCTGCCTAGCACTCTGAAATTTAAAATAATCGGTGCCCACAAAGCAGGAGTAGGCTGTAAGAAGATATCAGAGGATTTTCAGGTGACCATTTCTTCAGTTTGTATTGTATTAAAGAAATAGCAGTTATAGGAATGTTTTAAGTCAAGCTGAGAAGACCAAGAAACCTTTCCTAAAGAACTGCTCATAGTATTACTATAAGAAATATCAAAATCCTTGTTTGACTGCAGAAGACGGTATTCATATTCAGAAGATTTAGCAATTGTATACAAGGCTAATTCATTTGGAAAACAAGCACTGTTAACTGATGAATTTAAAATAAAAGTTTTTGCCAGCGTTGGGAAAAAAACGGGCGCAGAATTTCCTGAAAAGCACACCTCTCCATCTGCTAAGCACGGTGCAGGATCACTCATGATTTGGGCTTATGTTTCAGTCAGTGGAATGTGGAACATTTCATTAAAAGAGGGAAGAGGTTCAGTTACATACCAGCAAATGGTGGAAGCAAATATTTCAAAGATGAAAAGAGGATGGCGTCTACATGACAATGAAACACACCTAAAACCCACAAGGGACTACCTCAAAAGGTGCGAGCTGAAAGTTTTGCATAGTCCACCAGCTTAAACATTATTGAAAAACTGTAGGCAGATCTCAGAAGAGCAGTGTGTGCAAGATGGCCCGAGAATCTAACAGAATTAGAAGGTTTGGCAAGGAAGAATGGACAAAAATCCCCAACAAAGAAGAAGGCTCTTAGCTGCGTACAAAAAGAGTTCATAAGATGTGATACTTGCTTTGGCAAACATTTGCTTTGTGCCATTTTCTTTTTTTGTTATTTTAAAACTGCAAAAGATGAA
The DNA here is from genome assembly GCA_036984385.1 of Crenuchus spilurus. Taxonomy (NCBI): domain Eukaryota; kingdom Metazoa; phylum Chordata; class Actinopteri; order Characiformes; family Crenuchidae; genus Crenuchus; species Crenuchus spilurus. The sequence continues at coordinate 8,356 of BRDA01001890.1, forward strand.
AATCAAAAGTTATTTTGCATAAAGTACTAAAGAAATGTGACTTTATAAACATTTTAACTTTATGCCTTTTGGAAGTCAGGCAATATTTACTTGCTTAGCTATAGAGAAATCCTTTCCTGCATCCTCACCACAAAATTCTGCATCTAGAGTTTGCAAAGGAAGATCAAAACAAGACTAATCATTTTGAAAGTCCACAACTGATGATTTGAACTTTTTATCATCGACAAGCAAAACTATGTATAACAAAAAATACTGCAGAATTTCACAAGCGAACACATCTCCAACTGTTAAGTATGGTGATGGATTGATTGTGCTTTGTGCTGGTGTTGCAGTCAGTGCAATGTGGTGCATTTCATTGGCAGAATAAAGAATGGGTTCAGTTAAATACCAGCAAAGAAGCAAATATAAAAAAAAATGAAAGGACAGCTTCTACATGATAAACACACCTCAACATCCACAATCACTACCTCACGAGGTGCAATATATAGCAGTATCTTTATTTCTCTGTCTTTCTCTCTCCATTCTCTTACCCCAGAACATTTTATTCTGCTTTATCTCCTTTTTCTCAGACCAGGAGAGGCACAGAGGTGTGGAAAGTCATTTTTCCCCATGTGTTAATAAAAGTGGATAGCAGAAATGTATTTTTAGACAATATTAAACATTGATCCATCATAAGTATTAATAATACATTTGTAATATCTTGTGATGACAGAGCTTGTAGGTGAAAAATGGATGACTAACTGGGATTATTATAGGCTCTCCACTGAGGAATGCCACTCATTACACTTGTCCCTTTTACTTGTCTTTATATGTACATACATGCCAGCCTATGTGACACCGTTAAATCTGATCAGAGGAAGAGTTTCATTCATGATATATTCAGGGATGCCCAAATTGTCCTATTTCGATCTTTGCCAAGGCTTCGCAGAAAGAGATTAGAGCTCAGAGAAGAATGAAGGAATGATAAAAATAGCTTCAGTGCCTCTATAAATATGAGGATGGAAAGGAGTGTGTGCTCAGGCACATGTGTGCGTGCGCGTGTGTGTGTAAAGGCGTTTGGATGTCTTTGTCTCGGTTGAACAGTGCCAGAGGGAGAACTCTGAGGCAAGTGTTTCTGTTTCTGGAGAAAGCTCAAACAATCTGCCTTCAGTTACGGAGACTGAGAGAAGGAGAGAGGGAGGAGGAGGAGGAGGAGGAGGAGGAGGAGGAGAGAGAGAGGAAGAAGTAGTGAAGGAGTGAGCGTGACAGAGGGATGGGGAGAGGGATGAAGAGATGGAGAAGTAGCAAGAGGGAGGTGCAGAGCAGGAGAGAGAGAGAGAGGGAGGGAGGGAGAGAGGTGATTCTGCAGTGAGTTTATCTTACTGTTGCACTCTGTTTTCTCCAGCTTTTGGAGAAGCTTTCTGGAGCCAGTTTACCGCCATTTGGAAAACACCAGGAAAGAACCTGATGGCTTGAGAAATGCTTCAGAATACGCTGGAACTTTGAAGGTTGGTTTGCTTCTCGTTTGTCTTGATTAGCTATTGTTGAATAGCATTTCTTTTGATTTCTTGCAGAAGCTTCTGAATAGATTTTCTAAATGGAAATAGATTGCAAACACTTGCCTGGTGATTATTTGCTACTCAAAGGTTGGAAGCTGTGCACTGATTATTCATTTGTATGTCAAATTTCTTTACAGTAGATTTTCTATTTTTCATACTTTAGAACTAAATATATTCAGTGAACATTTGAAATACAATTGCAGCACTTTCTCTTCAGTTTAAATAACATGATTTGCTTTTAAATGAGCCAAACCAGCACTGAAAGTGACAAAAGTAACTGGCTATTTACCCCAAGTGATGCTTATTTGTACCACAGCATTTACAAGGTTACTGTCATAGAATGACAACATCTGCCAGAATGATTCCAGTCTCAGACAATCCTGATAATTAACATTAAAAAAATGTTGAACGGGGACCATTTTTAATGCCACTAAAGCATTTTCATTAAATAGCTGACTGCACAAGCTCTTTCACAGCTGGGTCCAACTCAGTAAGAGCTTATTATTGTTCTGTTTAAACTGAGGAATAAAAAATAATAATAATTATTAATAATAATAAATAAATAAAACTGTTGAAAAAGTGAATTCTTGCTAAAACTACAGTTTCTGACTCTAAAAATTTATGAATGTTCATATTTGTTAGATCACATTCACTGCATACAGCAACAATACACATCACGCTCTTAAAGGGGCAACACAGAATAAATGTCAGAAATGGTGTCCAATGGGTGGTGGAGCTGCATATCAGTGTTAATATAAACAACCTGTTGGTGTGTAGAAATTTCCATAATAAAGACTCATTTT
>BRDA01001890.1:16688-53067 GCA_036984385.1 Crenuchus spilurus
TATCACTGCATGTGTTCATGCTTTTAATTTAATTGAATGAACACAGTACTGCACTATTGGTTTTTTTTTGTTAGATTTTGGGATTTTATTGAAAGTTTCGCAGCACTGTAGTAGGAGTGGTCACAGAGCTGCTGTTCAACTTGAATCAAATAAAATGTTTGTTCAAAAAATGTGCCCCCCTGAAAAAATACAATGCCCCCCCTTTAAATTGTTTCTGCAGCTGGGTCTGATTATGAAGACATTTATACAGTGGAACCTTGGATATTGTTTGCCCCAGTTATTGTACATTTCGGTTATCGTCTACTTTTTGGGGGGAATTTTTGTCCCAGTTATTCACCCGTTTATTGTCGCTGTGCCCACGTAACTTGCTGCTAATTTTGCAAAAACAAAGCATCCACTGACACGTTTCACATTCATTCTGGCTTTGTTTCTCATTGTTTCTCTGGCTTTGTTTCTTATTGTTTCTCTGACTTTGTTTCTCGTTTCTCTGGCTTTGTTTCTCATTGTTTCTCAGGCTTTGCTTCTCGTTATTTTTCTGGCTTTGTTTCTCTGGCTTTGTTTCTTGTTGTTTCTCTGGTTTTGTTTCTTGTTGTTTCTCTGGCTTTGTTTGTTGTTGTTTCTCAGGCTTTGTTTCCTGTTGTTTCTCTGGCTTTGTTTCCTGTTGTTTCTCTGGCTTTGTTTATCATTGTTTCTCTGACTTTGTTCCCCGTTGTTTCTTTAGCTTTGTTTCTCACATTTTCTCTGTCTTTGTTTCTCATTGTTTGTCTGGCTATGTTTCTCATTGTTTTTCTGACTTTGTTTATCATTGTTTCTCTGGCTTTGTTTCTCATATCTCTGGCTTTGTTTCTCACTGTTTCTCTGGCTTTGTTTCTAGTTGTTTGTCTAGTTTTGTTTCTCGGGCTTTGTTTCTTGTTTCTCTGGCTTTGTTTCTCGTTGTTTCTCTGGCTTTGTTTCTCATTGTTTCCATTTTTTCTTGTCATTTCTCTGACTTTGTTTCCCATTGTTTCTCTGACTTTGTGTCTTGTTGTTTCTCTGGCTTTGTTCCCCGTTTTTTCTCTGGCTTTGTTTTTCACTTTTTCTCTGGCTTGGTTTCTCATTGTTTCTCTGGCTTTATTTCTCATTGTGTTTCAGGTTTTGTTTCTCGTTGTTTCTCTGGCTTTGCTTCCCATTGTTTCTCTGGCTTTATTTTTCATTGTGTTTCTGGCTTTGTTTCTTGTTGTTTCTCTGGCTTTGTTTCTTGTTGTTTCACTGGCTTTTTTTCTTGTTGTATCTCTGGCTTTGTTTCTCGTTGTTTCTGTTGCTTTGTTTGTTGTTGTTTCTCTGGCTTTGTTACTTATTGTTTCTCTGGCTTTGTTTCTTGTTTCTCTGGCTTTGTTTCTCGTTGTTTGGCTTTGTTTCTTGTTGTTTCTCTGGCTTTGTTACTTATTGTTTCTCTGGCTTTGTTTGTTGTTTTTCTGGCTTTGTTCCCTGTTGTTTCTTTGGCTTTGTTTCTCACATTTTCTCTGGCTTTATTTCTCATTGTTTGTTTGGCTTTGTTTCTCACTGTTTCTCTGACTTTGTTTATCATTGTGTCTCTGGCTTTGTTTCTCATTGTTTCTCTGGCTTTGTTTCTAGTTGTTTGTCTAGCTTTGTTTCTCTGGCTTTGTTTCTTGTTTCTCTGGCTTTGTTTCTCGTTGTTTCTCTGGCTTTGTTTCCCATTGTTTCTCTGGGTTTGTTTCTCATTGTTTCTCTGGCTTGTCATTGTTTCTCTGGCTTTGTTTCTAGTTGTTTCTCTGGCTTTGTTTCTTGTTGTTTTTCTGGCTTTGTTTCCTGTTGTTTCTCTGGGTTTGTTTCTCATTGTTTCTCTGGCTTTATTTGTCATTGTTTCTCTGGCTTTTTTCTCACTGTTTCTCTGGCTTAGTTTCTCATTGTTTCCGTTTTTTCATGTAATTTCTCTGGCTTTGTTTTCCATTGTTTCCATTGTTTCTCTGACTTTGTGTCTTGTTGTTTCTCTGGCTTTATTCCCCGTTTTTTCTCTGGCTTTGTTTTTCACTTTTTCTCTGGCTTGGTTTCTCACTGTTTCTCTGGCTTGGTTTCTCATTGTGTTTCTGGCTTTGTTTCTCATTGTTTCTCTGGCTTTGTTTCTCATTGTTTCTCTGGCTTTATTTCTCATTGTGTTTCTGGCTTTGTTTTTAGTTGTTTCTCTGGCTTTGTTTCTTGTTTCTGTCACTTTGTTTCTCATTGTTTCTCTGGCATTGTTTCTCATTGTTTCTCTGGCTTTGTTTCTCATTGTTTCTCTGGCTTTTTTTCTTGTTGTTTCTCTGGCTTTGTTTCTCGTTTCTGTCGCTTTGTTTCTTGTTGTTTCTGTCGCTTTTTTACTTATTGTTTCTCTGGCTTTGTTTCTTGTTGTTTCTCTGGCTTTGTTTCTCGTTGCTTGGGTTTTTTTTTTCTTGTTTTTTCTCTGGCTTTGTTACTTGTTGTTTTTCTGGCTTTGTTTCCTGTTGTTTCTTTGGCTTTGTTTCTAACTGTTTCTCTGGCTTTTTTTGTTGTTGTTGTTTCTCTGGCTTTTTTTCTCATTATTTCTCTGGCTTTATTACTTGTTGTTTCTCTGGCTTTGTTTTTGTTGTTTCTCTGGCTTTGTTTCTCATTGTTTTTCTGGTTTTGTTTCTCTGGCTTTGTTTCTTGTTGTTTTTCTGGCTTTGTTTCCCATTGTGTCTCTAGCTTTGTTTCTCGTTGTTTCTCTGGCTTTGTTCCCCATTGCTTCTCTGGCTTTGTTCCCTATTGTTTCTCTGGGTGTGTTGAAATATGGCTTCACCTGTTGTTTGTTTTGATTATAATCAGGCATAGAATGGATTAATGACAAAAACTGAGGTTCAACTGTAATTAATAACATTAATGAAAAAAAATAATGAATTAAGAAATGCCATTTTGAAGACTGTAAATAAAGAGCTATGGTAGAAAAAAGTAGGAAGAATGTGGAAGCAGATGGGAGAGGATGGAAGAAAAAGTAATTCCTGCCCTACACGTTTTTGAAATGCACATTAAATATTATTAAAACAATGTATTCATATTTCAGGTTGAGTTAATGGGTGTTTTTGTCTGTACTTTTAGATTGCATTCAACAAATCATAAAATCACAATTATAGAGCCTGTAAACTATAACCACCAGTATAGTAATAGTGCATGATAGTTCATAATAAAAAAATGCACTGTGATTAATTAAGTCTGTAATTATAGCTTTTCATAACCTTTTTCATAAATCACTACTGCTATCTGTCCCAGTGTGTTAACAAATTATATTTCATGTTAACTAGACTAGCTCACCATGGTGATGTATATCATGTATCATGATTGTATATTGTTATCATACCATTTACCCTTAATTGGCACTGATATTTTTATTAAAATTGGTTGAAAGTGTCTCATTGTCAGCAAAGCAGATGTAAAATCTCAGGGTAATGATGAGTGGATGGTGTAGTTGTAGCATAATGAATGTGTTTTAGAGGTGCTTTAATGTTTACTGTAAACAGAAAAAACACACTTCTGTACTCTGGATCAATGTCCTGTCCAATGTCCCACCCTTAGTGCTATTTGATTTATAGAAATGTGCTTTTGTTATTGTCTAAAACTCAAAGCTGGAACACTAGAACAGGGGTGGCATGGTGATTAGGTGGTTAGCATGTTCACCTCTCAGTGCTGGGGTCTTGGGTTTGAGTTCACATCTGAGTGGAGTTTCCATGTTCTTCCCGTGTCTGTGTGGGTTTCCTCTGGAATGGTCCAGTTTCCTCCCACAGTCCAAAACCAGTGAATTGGTTACTCTAGATTGTCCTGTGTGTGTGTTCATTGAGAAACTGGTTCCTTGTCCTGGCTATAATTAGAACAGTGGAAAAGCCTGCCCAGCATGCAATGAAAGGGAAGGAGGGACTCACTTGAAGTCCCTCCTTCAAAGTGGATGGATAAATGGAAGAGCTGCATCCTTGTAAAATTGTCCCCCAATGTAGTAGTAACCAATCTACCCTCGCATTCACTAGGACTTTCCCAGTCACTTGTAACATCCCTGACTCTAGGTGGGTGAAGACTAGTACAGGCCTCCACTGATGCATGTGAAGTCAGGCTCTGCCTCTTTTCAAACTGCAGGTGATACATCATCAGTGGGCAGCCAACACACTTGGAGGAAACTGCAGCGTCCCCAGCTCTGATACATCAACTAACAGACATCTGAGCCAGCAAACATTACTTAATAGTGAGAGTGCCATCTACCCACCCAAGCCCCTGTCCATCATACCAGCGCCTTAGTCTGTTGAGCCACTCTGAGCCCCTTAAATGTTTCAAATTTATGATAAATGAATCTGTAAATTAATGTATAATATAATATTTGTAAATATCTGTAGTATCCCTGATTAATAATTGGTATCATATCGACCCCTACTCCACATTCACAGATTTCATTCCAGTCAAGCATGTGTGGAATGTGCTGGAACAAGTCCAATCTGAGAGCTCTAGAAAAAGTCAATATTGGGATTCATACTGTGTATCATGATTGCATATTGATATCATATCGCCCTTAGTACTGGTATTCTTTACCTAAACATTGATTGAAGTAAGGGTTGGAAGTATCAATTATCTCATGCCCAATTCTCAGCACAGCAGATGTAATATCCAAGCGTGATGAATTATGATGCAATCCATGTGACGAGTGGATGGTGTGTTTTGGTGCATAATGAGTGTGTTTTGGAAGTGGCTGGAATTAGCCCGGCTGCGTTCTCGCGAGGGCGGTGTAATCCCTCCCCCTCCTCCCTCCATCGCTTTGATCTTGGATTAATTAAGCTGTAATGATGCTCCTCTCCACTCTACCAGCACATGAAAAAATCACTCTGACACTTCTGGTTTGATGATCTGAATAATATGGCCTGTGGATAGAAAAACGCCACTTCCACTGTGAAACTGAATGCGATGGCTGCGATGAGAGATGGGCTGAAATGACCTACTGACAGATTTGCCTTAATGGCCGGCATGAATAATTCAGTTGCTGGCTTGACCAATTTCACAGGAAGCGCTGTTGGAGTCCTTGATCATGTAAAGATGAGTTAAATGTGAACAGCTGGTTCACAAAATGGTCTCACTGTCACACACCAGAGTCATGATGTTTGGAGCTGTTACACAAAATAAAACCCAACAGCCTGTCCGTCACTATTCTCCTTTCTGTCCACTATATTTAGCACTGTTGACATTCCAGTATCCCTCTTTCCTCTCTACTACATCCTTCACTGTTATTTTTCTTGTCCGAGGTGTCCATCACTTCTTCCTGTCCTCTACACCACAGTAATGTCTTTCTAAACTTCTATTTACACTCACTAGAAAGGAATTCTACCATTTTTATATTTCTGCATAATTTAAGTCTTTCAGAGTGGTTTGATGTGAAATGGTGCAATGTGGAGAAACTTACCAACTCACAATTTTTTTAGAATGGTGGTGATGGCTCCAGACGTGTGCAACACAAATACAAATACAAAAAGCCACTTCATTAAAACCACCTTCTTGTTTCACTCCATTCTATCAGCTCCACGGACCATACAGGTCCACTTTTTAGTTCGCCAATTACAGACCGACCACAGACCACCAGATATTATTTGGGTGGTGGATCATTCTCAGCACTGCAGTGACACTGATGTGGTGGTGGTGTGTTAGTGTGTTTTAGAGTGGAGACACAGCAGAGCTGCTAATGTTATTAAAAACCTCAGTGTCACTACTGGAATGAAAATAGTGCAGCAATCAAAACTATCCAGCCAACATTGTGCTGTCCCACCAATGAAGGACTGCAGGACCAACACACACTGTGCAGCAACAGATGAACTGCTGTCTCTGACTTTTTAAGTGCATCTGCAAAATTGCTACATTTTGAAAAAGTTTATATTTTTATTTATTTATTTATATTTTATTTATAATTTATTTCAAAAAAGTAAATTTTTTTATATTCATTACACATGAAGTGACACATTTCAAGCCTTTTTTAATATTGGTAGTGTTTGAATAGTAATTTACTCAAACTAACTAATTAAACATTCTGGATTATAGATTTTCCTGAATTATGAGTCTGACACTGATCAACAGTAAAAAAACACATTAAATATGTTACTTTACCTGTAATGAATATGAAATGTGGCAGTGATTGAAATAAATCTCCAGCAGTTCTGCTCGCTCAACACACACTAACACCACCACCACATCATTGTCACCGCACGGCTGAGAAAGATCCAGCACTCAAATAATATCTGCTCTGTGGGGTCCTGATCAGTGAAGAACAGGTGAAAGGAGGATAATAAAGTATACAGAGAAACAGATGAACTACAGTCTGTAATTGTAGAACTACACAGTGCTCCTTTATGATCAGTGGAACTGATGTTTTAATGTTATGGCAGCTTGATATACAGTACATCCTATCCAGTAAAGCTGCACATGTCTTCAGTGCTTTTAAATGTAAGGCTAATAATGTGTTGGGTAATACTTTATCTTGCAGTATTCCATCATTTAAACGTAAACAGTGTCTCAAACCAGGCAACATATTCATAAAGTCTGGCTTCTTCCACCACTGTCTGACTAAACAGTTTCTTTAGAAGTTCACATTCCACATCAAAGTGCTCGGAATGACTTTGTTTACATCTCGCTTATTCAATTTTGCATGCATTTTGAAAAAAATAAAAATACTGAAAATTTCTGCTGCAAACATAATTGAACATTTTCCATATACATATTTCAAAAGACTTCAGAACCTGCATTTTTAATGAGGATGTGTTCTGATCCCGAGGTAGTTGGGCACATACTTTGATTGGATGTAAGAGTAATGATAAATATATAAATAATTGTGTATATCAGTGAAACATGTGATTTCTTTCCAAAACATTTTAAAGGTGCAGAATAAATATTTTAAGTGAACCCAACAAGTATCTGTGATTTAGAACTTTGGTGAAATGAAACGTTGGATGACTATCATGCTAATTAGAATGTGGGCCTCATTAAAAGTCAATTAGTTTTAGTGTCTGTACTTGTTAAAGCTTTTGGGCCAATCAGATGTGTTGTGAGGTAGATTGGGTCTAAATAGCACTATTTGGCAGAAGACTAGCAAAAAGAGATTCCATAATTATTTATTTAGTAAGAAAAAACTTAATGAATGTTTTTCAGTGCAGTTTATCCTTCACTGGCTGCTTTCATTTCCTCTTTCTTCACATTCACAGGGCAGCCATAATGGTTAGGAATCTAGTCTTTTGACCAGAAGGTTGCTGGTTCGATCTCCGGGCAGGTCACGAGCTAGACTCCTAACCCTCAACTGCTCCCCGAGTGCCTTGGATATGCCTGTCCACCGCTTCAGGCACATGTTAACAACCCCTTAACACCTGAATTTATGTAGCTGTATATGAAAAAAATTTTCAATTGTGTTTTTGCCTTTAAGTAGATGGTAAATATTGTTGAGATTATTAATTTCACTTTTGCACAAAAAATAAATAGAAATTTTGGTATGTTGCAAATTTGCAACAACAGGCAATATGGTCTATTTGAGGTAAATTTGGTATGTTGCAAATTTGCTACAGCAAGCATAATGGTCCATACTAAGATAACAATAACAGAGAAATATAACAGTGAAAAAACTGTTTAATTTATTCACCCAACAGCAGGCATTCAATAATAAATATTACCACCAACACCAATTATTGTCACCAACACAATACACACAAATATTAAAACTGGAAATAAGTCCGCCACTTTGCGATCCCACTAGAAACAAGTGCTTGTCATAGGTTCCTAGGTCCGTAGCGAATATGCACTAACTGGCATTGGGGAAATGCAGGCGCTTTCTTGGCTGGTTGATTGAATCAAACGGTTAGTTGCATATTTGCAACAACAGGCGTTAAGGGGTTAACACTGCCTAGTGTTCACTAGTGTGTGTGCTTCACTGCATGGATGGATGCGGAGGTCAAAATCTGTTGTATGCAATCACATTGGCAAAAAAGTTGAATCTAAGTTTTTTTTCACAAATGTGGCGTCAGAGGTTATTTTTTCTTTTTTTTCAGCTTCATTTTATTGTCATAATTAAATAATAATTTAAGTTTCACAAATAGTTCACCAAGGAATCATATTTACATATTTTCCACTTCAGTTTTAGTCAATCAGTGAAAACACTTTTGGAGCCCACATTTTACTTCTTTAGAACTGAATGCTAATGTTGCTAACAAACACTACAACTCAGTAGTCACCCAAATAGCACAGTCATTTCCATCATCAAAACGTGTAACCAAAATGTCTCAGAACTGGTTCAAACTTCATCCAGATCTTAATTTTAAATTAAGTGAAAGTGACACACTGACCAATGTGCTTGCATTTACAAGTAAAACACACACACACCCTAGTTATTTTTATATTTAAAAATGAAAAATGAAATAATGAACAGTTTTTTCATTCATTCATTCATTCATTCATTATCTCACCTGCTTAATCCTTATCAGGGTCGCGGTTAGTCCCCTACCCCCTCACAGGGCGCAGGGCAGGGCATTACACTATTCAAATAATGCCCAGGACAGGGTGCCAGTCCATCGCTGGGTCGGTCACACACACACACACACACATATGGACAATTTTAGAGTACCCAATTTACCTGACCTCCATGTTTTTGAACTGTGGGAGGAAACCGGAGACCCCGGAGGAAACCCACACAGACACGGGGAGAACATGGAAACTCCGCTCAGATGTGGACTCAAACCTAAGACCTCAGCGCTGACAGGCGAACGTGCTAACCACTAAGCCACCGTGCTGCCCGACAGTTTTTTCATTTTCTGGTTTTTGATTCTGAATCAAATATCAATTGAACGAATGATACACGGATTGAACACACTAAGTTGGGAGGAGTGAGCACTGGACCACAGAGCAGTGGGCAGGCTAATTCATGGTTATCAGGGAGTAGCTGACACTTCAGTCGGGTCTCATCAGTGGGCTTGAAGTGGTCACAAGCTCATTGCTGCCCAAACTTATGGCCTAAGAGACTAGCTGATATGGTTTCAGACACAATGGGAGTTCACTGTGAAGTATAAAATATAAATGCAGTTCATCATGACAACTTTTATAGCTCACAGTAACTCATATTGTGCCCTATAACAGACTAGTCTTTTTGACTGGTGTAGCTTTCTCTCAGGCATCTCACTCCTCCCACCTCACTACTTTTGCAAACATGTAAATATACATTTTATATCAAATTGAAATGATCATATCTCCACATTTACTTGGTCAGGCCAGGAAGTTGATGGCAGTGCTCAGTGTACTTATGCGTAAACCAGGGGTAGGCAACTCCAGTCCTGGAGTGCCGGTTTCCTGCACAGTTTGGTGATCTACCTGATCAAACACACCTGATTCAACTCAGCAGCCAATCAGCATGTTTAATTGTAGTGTCAGAGCAGTGACATCACCAAACTGTGCAGGACTGGAGTTGCCTACCCCTGGCGTAAACCATCCACGTGATTAGATCATGCTTAGAATTCCTGAAGGTTAAGACATGGATGTAGGTATAGAGAAGTTGTGGTGATGTACTTTTACAGAACTGACTAGGCTATTTAGGTGACTATTGAGTTTTAGAGTTTGTTAGCAAAATCAGCAGCTCAAAAATTTGACCTTCAAACATGTCTTGGCCTACCAACACATGAAAGTTTGTCTAAATACTAAATTTTAGTGAACTGTTTCTTTAAGAAGAGCTGTAATCAGGGCTCCCAAGTGGTGTATCTGTATAGGCCTTTGCTGTATTCTCTAGAGATTCACGAGTTTGATTCCTAACAATACTAAGAACCCAAGAGAGTAACATCTAGTCTTTTTTAAATGGTCTAACAAGAATTCAATAAAAAGCTTTTCCCGGTTTTTAAACTTCGTCCCACTGTTGCACTGTATTCCATCTCATCTAATGTTAAAAAATGAAGTGTTGTGTAATTTAAAAAGGTCTTTGAATGCTGTGATATTATATCTTCCATACTGCCCAACCTTCCCATCCAGCATCCTCATCTCCAGAAATGGGTTATCCCCATATCCATACGGTAGTGCTCTTATATAACAAAGTCAGACTAATTGAATTCATACGATGCCGTGGCCACGTTTGGGAGCAGTCAAAGTTAAGTCTGCTGTGCTGAGGGGAGTTGTATGTACCATAGATCCTCCCATTGTGCCTTTTCTTCAGTGTAACCCAAAGGCTCAGTAGCAGTCCTTTAAATTCAAGTCTTCCCCAACGATGCCTTCACTCCCAATCTCTCCGGGTGCATAATCTTCTCAGTTCAAAGCGAGAAAGAGACAGAGATGGGGTTTCTCCTCCCTGCCCGAGACACTTCCTCTTTCTATTCAACAGAGCAGCCGTACTAATCCACGTTAGACTTTTTTGTGCTTGTTTTGTCAGCGAGGAAAACCTACCCCATCTCAGATGATGGTTGGTCTCCAGGGAATAGTGGAGAAGTACAGCAGTTATTTTAGATTCCACAGGCAGCCGGCCCATGCCTTGACACAGTACAACTGTGCATCAGCAAATTTTGAGATATTAGTACTGTTTCCACTATTTGAAGCCCAACCTCAAAAGGTTATATAGCCCACTTTTCCAGTTTCCTCTGGTGGTTTAGACACATTGATTTGCTCTGGGTGCAAAAAAAGCTAAAAAGCAATTCCACCCATAAAGTATTTTATTGCCTTAATTGCCTGCCACTTGTATCACAAAAACTCTTCCACACTTCCAACCAGAGGCGATTGCTCTAAGACTGCAAGGGAAGCTCAGCTTCCCCTAAAATGTCAAAAAATGATCAATAATATACTGTTGTGTGTACATGTCATTGACTAAATATGCGCTACAACGCGCTCAACTTTTGTTCAGAATCAGCTTCTTATCACTGGTAACGACGCGGCTTTCCTCTCACTCATTCCCGCAGCTTCACAGTGCTTTAAACAGGGTGGACGCTCAGCGTCCACAGACTTCAATGGCAAAGCAAAGCGTGCAGCGAAACGAGACAAGTCGTTGGATGAATGCTGGGCTTTGTCCCGCCCATCGGACGCTCAGTGTCTCTGGGGGTCTATGGGGCAGTGGGCTGGCCTCGGCTGGCCCGGACGCTCAGCTTCTGCCTGATGATTGGATGATCTGTCTGAGGCTGAATCCCTTTTTGATTGACAGCTAAATGAGCGAATCAGCAATCTTTTGGTGTAAACATCCGTGGGAGCATTTTTTACATTTTCATTCTGTTCTGAGTTGAACTGAAGACTTTCCTAATCCTCTTAGCGGCATTTTCTGTGTTAAAAATGACTAGCGACAAGTCAAGCTTCTATTTCTGGTGTTTTTCTTTGGAGCTGCTTGTGTTTGGAGACTGACTTCTATCACTCCTTCTGACTTCTATCAAAGTTTCTGGCCAGCAGGTGCTGCTGAGCCTCTCCACCATCACAAAGCATTCACAGGTGGACACACTTCACACTAGCCTCGCGCCAGTCCCAGCTAGCGAGCTAGCAGGTGTAAAGAGCTTCTCCTGTTTAAAGCGGCTCAAGTCTTATACTTGAGACACCATGAGCCAAGGCCGTTTAAGCAGCCTAGCTCTGCTGGCCATTGAGAGGACACTAGTCAAGTCCCTGGAAAAGACGCCTTGTTGGTACGACAGGATCACAGATCATTTTCTTGAAAAGGAATGGAGGGTAGAATTTACGTATAAATAAACCGACACATTTTATGATGTAGCCCGAAATTGAGCTTCCCCTCCTTGAAAGACCAGCATCCGCCACTGCTTCCAACGTACATAATGATTTCTGTTGTGGATACATTTTCACATCCAGACTGATGACTGACAGGTGATGACATGTTTAAAATGAGTTCATGTCATTTGGGACTTTAGAAAACTTCATCTTTCACTCCTATAAACCTGAGAGTGCCATCAAGTACATTCTGACTCCTGGTGACCAAGTTTCTCCATTCTGTCCTCTGTTTGGTCTTCTGAAGGTTTCTTAATGGCTCATTCATGATTGTATCCATCCACCTTGTTGCTGGTCCTCTTCCTCTTTTAGCTTTGAGTAGTTCATTGGACATTTGTGTGTCCAAAATAAGAGATCTTCAGTTCTGTGACTACTTGTGAGACACTGTGAGAATTGTGACAGATTCTGTGTGATGTGATTGGGAACTTTCAGAGTAGAAAGCAACACATTTTAAACATGCCTTCACTGATATTACCATATTTACCGTAAGAAGAATACTGAATTATTGGTAGAGCAGAAGCAAAGCCTCACTGGGCAAAACAAGGTTTAAATTAATTTACTGCTTTTGTTTCTGTAATCAAATCTGTTGACACAACTGAGAAAATTGTCTATTTATGTGTAGAACATCAGCCAAGTCTAAGAAACAAAGCAACAGTACTTGTATTTGTTTTCAAATACAGCAGCCTCTGCAAGACAACAAGTAACCTGACCAACTATAACATGTAAAATATTTTAGGTATATTTCTTTCCCAGCATTATGGTCTTTCAGTATTTTTGCACCTGCTTTGCAGATTACAAGTGGCCCTTCCCCATCCATCTCTGTCCTATCTGGATCTACCTGGATGTGCTATTCTCCACAGCCTCCATCATGCATCTTTGTGCCATCTCTCTGGACCGCTACATAGCTATCCGCAATCCCATCCAACACAGCCGCAGCAACTCCCGCGCCAGAGCCCGGGTCAAAATCACTGCAGCATGGACCATCTCTGTGGGTAAGCACAGCCATGTCTTCTACTTATTGCATGCTTTGGATATTATGTATTGCTTGCTTTGTATTTGCCCGAAATGTACGAGAATTGGTAGGTTATGATACATATGGATTTGCGTATAATGGCATCCTAGTAAAAGGTTCATGTAGGCAAGCTTTTTGCTGCTCCAGGGTCTAGTACCAAGTGTTATGGTTTGGGGGCAGACTGGAGTTCATGCCCATTTATGCCTCATATGCCTTAACAGTACCTTGACCAGCCAATGATCCATCACAGAGAAGTTGAGAACCTGAGGTGTTACCTTATCTACAGAGGCCCCCTGGTGCCAAATTCTACCAATACAATGCCCAACCACGTCCAATAGGATCCAACTGCTGTCAGGAGCATTCCAAATTTAGGGGCTACTTCAATCATGCCCCCTTTGTTCTCATTGGTTAGGGTTAGGAAATTCAAAAACAAAACAAAAAACACCCTTCAATTCACATCATTCTTTCATACGCATCACCAGTATCTGACCACAGCCACAGCATTCAGCTCAATAAATATGTCTTTTTCTTTCTTTGTGCTGTGATTTAAATGGCCAGCAGTGAACTACCAAAATAAGGCTTAATGTGAGACAGAATGTGTTTATATATATATCTTTCTTTCTCTCTTTGAGTTTAGTCAGGTTTGAAATTTTAATCCAAAACTGGGCATAGCTCAAGAACGTTGTCATTGTGACACCCACTACCCAGTTTTCAATCAAAAGCTGACTAGCCTGAAAAAAATTTGTCCCAATGCAATTCACTATAGGCAAGAACAGTTTTAATTAACATCCTACTGATATACCCCTGCCTCTGCCTCGTCCATGTTCCTGTCTCCATGTGCTCTTTTGTTTATGTTCAGGTCATGTTTCCATGTCCTTGTCCTTGTCATGTCATCCTGTTACGTGCTCTTTGTTTACATTTCCCATGTGCCGTCTTGTCTCCACTTGCTCTTTTGTTTACGTCTTCCACGTGTCTTGATCATGTCTCCACCCCAGTTACGTCATGTCATTGTACAGCCCTGCTGTGTCATTCCATGTCTAATTAAGTGTGCTATATATAGTGTTTCTGAGTCCTTTGTCAGTCATTGTAATTGACACTTGTATTGGCACCATAGCATTTGTTTTGTACTCGGCCACAGTATTTCAGTTCAGTGAATAACATCTTTTTGTGTTTTTGGAAAACCCACGCTGCATCCCGTCTCCTCCTGCTGAAGCTCTGTGCTGCACCCACACATTAATGACATCTTTTGCAGACACAAAAGGAACTTTAGCTTAAGTCTTCTGCTGCTAAGTATTTGGATAACATTCATCTTCACTAATGACAACTATTTCAGCCTTTTTAGTTTTGATGTTGTTAACACATTTCATGTTTACACCTTTGAAGTATCTTTGTTCTTTGTGCCGTTCACACTACACGACTGGTTGAGCTGTAATCACGAGTCTTTCAGTTGTTGTGGCTTTTACACTACATGACTGGTCTGCAACACGGGGTCACGAACTACACAGACTAACCTGGCTGCTCTACAAAAACACATTTTGTCTCAAGTACAGAACAGTACAGCCGGTGTGCAGGCTATGAGCCTGCACTACAGTTACAGTTACATTACAAACATACTGCCATCAGCTTTATTTAATCTGTCCATTACACTGATCACGGATATAATCAATCACATTATTTCTGCAGTGCAGTCACACTAACAATAAGAGAGATTGTGTCAATGGACAGGTGGTTCTCTCTCTATGTGATCACACTGGTTGTAGTTGCAGTTGACAGTTGCTGACTGGATCAGATATTCAGCATGTCAAATATTTCTCAGGCATATGTATCAGACAGGGGTGCATTTCCCAAAATGTTCTTAACGCTAAGTACTTCGTAACCTCGTACTTACGAACATTCTTAAATTTACGAGTGTTTCCCGAAAGCCTTCGTAACCCACGTCGTACTTAAACTTGCTCGTAAACCTACGAGTGGTCTGACCCTCTCGTAACTCGCTAAGTTGTTCTTAACTTGAAGTTCAGGTGCAGTTCTGTCTGAAAAAAGAAAGAAGCCGCTGATCATCCTTTGAAAAACGCAACACTCAGCACACGCGTGTTTAGTACAAACAAGAATTCATGAACATTTAAATATTCTTTTGAGACTGTAATTGCGTCACGTAAGTTAGAACCAGCGTCCTTAGTTCAATACTGCGCATACATGTACTTATTAACCTGAAATTCTTGTTTTCACAAAATAAAAAAACTAAGATTGCTTAAAGTACAATATATTATTTATTGATATACACATATAAATGACATAAATGCAAAGGGTTTGTTTTCCAGTGTAACAGTCGTAGTAGTAAATTAATATATTGTGTCCCAAGCAATGGTTACAAATTGGCCTACTAAGCTTGTCAACTCTTAGCCAATCAAATTCAGTGATTAATCATGGACACATAACCAAGAGGATTTGCCTATTTATTGGTAGACTTGGCATGTGATGGACAGCAACTGCAAGTGAAGTGTTTTTATTTATTTGCATGTATGTAGTGTAAATACTTTTTTGATGTTTGGTTTTATAATTATTGTTTACATAACGATATGTTTGTGGCTTAATAATGAAGAAATATATGTAAATCGGTGGTTCAGTTTTTAACTGGCTGAGCCTATTTGACGCAGACACGAGGGCGGAATAAACTAAGTGCTACTTAGAGACTCGTTTGTGAGTTTGGAAGATAAGAAGGCTTTTGGGAAACAGTCGGAAAAATCGCGTTCTTAAAGTTATGTCATTCTTAAATCACTAAGTTCAATCACTTTTGGGAAACGCACCCCTGGTGGCGACGGCTCGGCGATTGTCTTTCAGAAGTTAACACCACAAAACTGAGTGAACCCCAGAGTGAGCCACCTCAGAACAGAGGTTTTTGTCAGCGACTACAAAAAACTGCTGGGTGACTGGATAACTGGGCTAAAATCTTGTAGTGTGAACTAGACATTAGTCTCATAATGGTTTTAGGAGAATCTCCATTAAGGAGCAATCAAAGAGGATTTGAGCAATAAAATTTTCACCAGAGATGACCATCGCAAACCAACCAAACAAAACTCCAGATTGCTAATTATACCACAGCAATAATTCCTAACAGTGCTGTGCAGTCAGGCCCCTGTTTGGCTTTCTGCTGATATTCTGATGGGTTCTGCCAACTGACTGCCAGAAATGGGAAAGATTTATAGCTACTTAGCTAGCTAGCTTCTGCAAGACAAACTATGACAAGTAGGTAGCTATCCCTGACTAATGGCTATCACACATAATCAAAAGCTGTTTTGTGGACATAAGCTGGGGGGGGGCACAAGGAGTAAGAGCAGCAGGATCCAAAACTGAGGTTTACTGACAAAGCAAACAAAAGACTGTGGCTATAAGACACACTAGACTGAACTTGACGCATAACACGTGAAACATACAGGCTGATGTGAATACACAGAATGATGGACCGCAAACACATGACATGGCTTTTAAAGGGTAACCAATAATTGCGCAACGAGAGGGATCTGTGATCTGGACCTCAAAACAGGTGAAAACACTTGACATGACATGGGGCGTGGATATGACATGAAAGGACCAAGAAACACATGGCAAACACGTGACAGGACATGGGGGCGTGGCTTGGAACATTGCGTCAAGGGGAAGGTCACAGTGGGGATTGTCTGCTGTTTGGGAAAGATTTATACAGCTGTGGAAAAGGGAACTGACTGACTGTGAGCTGTTACAAAGACAGCTAAATTACACCATGAATCACCTAAGTAGAATCATTGTGTTGTGAAGCTAATGACCTTCAGGAGAACCGATCATTCTGGATCAGCAATAAACACAGGCTCTGAAAAATAAAATGGCTAAGCAAAAAATGTTTAAAAGACTGTTGTCACTGGCTCTCATCACAATCGTGAACAATTTGCTGATCATCCAACACTTTCTGGCAAAAAGCAATGAAACACAAGCTACATTTGTTTTGAAGTTGTTATAGTTGGGTTTTGAAGTTGATACAGTGATTTACAGCTTGTACAGAAGGGGTCCCTGCTTTACGCACCGCACACCACTGATTCCTGCAGCTCTTATCAGTACAAATTGTATCATTCATATCAAACACCATGTTAGATTATTTCCAGATGTCTGATGAACATCTTTTTGGATGTTGTGCACTAAACTGTAGAATGTATTCACTGGTTTACTTGTACTTCACACAGAGCTTTGCAAAACTTATTGTCAACAACTGTCTGCAGCATGACATAAATAAAATAGGGAGGAATATTAATATTGTAACAAATACCAAATAAGAATAACTCTGACCTAAGACTATCAAATGTTTTGAGAAATAATGAACCCTTTGGATTCAGACCAATATTTCTAGTAATATTCCTCCTCTCTCTGCAGGAATCTCCATACCCGTTCCTGTCCTTGGCCTCTATGACTTCTCCAAAGTCTTTAAAGGTAGCAGCTGCCAGTTGACGGACAACAATTTTGTCTTGATCGGCTCATTTGTAGCATTCTTTGTACCCCTCCTGATCATGGTGGTCACTTACTTCCTGACCATCAGTGCCCTGCAGAGCCAGGCGACAATGTGTCTGGATCAACTCATGGTGCGTCCCAAGTGGCTGTCCATGCTGGAGCTGCTGCCACGAGGCTCGCTGTCCTCTGAGCGCCTCTTCGGCCGGGGCTCCCTCTGTCCGGAATCCATTGTTGGGAACTCCAGGCCCTTTGGCCGCCGCACCATGCAGTCCATCAACAATGAGCAGAAGGCCTCAAAGGTCCTGGGTGTGGTTTTCTTCCTCTTTGTCGTCATGTGGTGCCCATTTTTTGTCACCAATGTCATGTCAGTGGTTTGTGACTCTTCGGCTTGTGACCCAGCCCTCATGGAAGGCCTGATGAATGTCTTTGTGTGGGTGGGTTACCTGTCATCTGCCGTCAACCCACTAGTCTACACACTGTTCAATAAGACATACCGTGCTGCATTTGCTCGCTACATGCGCTGCCGTTACCAGGAGCAGAGGAGGCCACTGCAGGTCATCTTGGTCAACACGATTCCCCCACTGGCCTTCAACTCTTCCAAGCTCCCTCTCCAAGGAAATGTTTCTTTCAGACAGTCGACAGAGGGGAGTGGATCAGGGGACTCCCCCAACATGAACAAAACAGAGTCTCTCAATGTTCAGTGCAAACATGAGAGGGATGAGAGGGTGAGCCATGTGTGAAACTGGAACAATCACCCAAAGCATTCAGCATCTGCAGACATGTAGAGCCAACAGTTTTCGACTTGCAGTTTCAAGGCATGCTGTAGGTTTCAGCAATAGAGGTAACGAAGCATCACAACATGTAGCAAGGTTAAGATGACCTGTTTGTAGCT
The DNA here is from genome assembly GCA_036984385.1 of Crenuchus spilurus. Taxonomy (NCBI): domain Eukaryota; kingdom Metazoa; phylum Chordata; class Actinopteri; order Characiformes; family Crenuchidae; genus Crenuchus; species Crenuchus spilurus. The sequence continues at coordinate 34,787 of BRDA01001890.1, forward strand.
AAAGTTATTTTAGCCAGCAAGCTAATCAATGCTAAGGTGGCTAATAACTAGATTCAACTAGATTTGTAAATATGTAAAAACATAGCCCTTCAAAGGAAGTGAAGCCAAAATGTATACTAAGGAGCTACCTAGAGTTGTGCAGGCACAGCAAATGTAGTGCTAGCACAAGACCTTAGCAGTAGGGATGAGTGATACCACTAATTTTCATATCGATCCAATACTGAGTAATTCCCATATTATTATCCTAATACCAATACTGATACAGTTGTTTTTTTACAAAGAGAGGTTTATAACGTTTGGACATGGCTTTTATTTAATTCAGTAGAAATAAAAACTGAACAGTTTGTTCCATTGAAGAAGAATTCAAAAAGCATGTGCGAATGTGTAAAAAATTATTTAAATGTTCACATTTTATGTACAAATTAAACTGTGACGAAGGTTTATGCTTTATGTCACGAGAGTGGGATCTAGAGGGTTAAAAATGTGATATTTTCAAATGAGGATTGATTTTCAAAAAGTAATGTGAAGATTGGAAGTATCAGTATTTCAGTATTGATCCACCCACCCCTCCCTGCTTAGAGGTCACAAGTGTAAGCATCAACATGCCCCGAAACTGTCAGATTCCCAGAAACTACTGGTTCTCCAGGTCTACAGATAAGGGCATCTCAGAATAGATGTTTTCTGGAGATTTGCCCAGTGAAAATGCCAGCAATATCTACTAAAACCACATTCAGGAATTGTTGAGTGCTGTGGCTTATCCAGGACTAAGACTGAGAGGACCTTTCATTATATCATATTTTGGATGCAATCCTATTGAAATCTTGTTTAAAGACAGTACCTATGGATGGCTGCCACTGCAGTGATTTTTAGAAATGTAACAGAAATATACAGTCTTGTGCAAAAGTTTGGGTACCTATGGTTAAATTAAGAGTAAGTGAAGTTAACACATCTTCTACAGACAACAAACCACAACTTTTACACACAGCACACTTTATTTACTGAACTATTGTTGTGAATATTTTACATTTTACAATTTGTCAAAATGTAATTTGTGACCTTTGTAAAAATTCTGGCGAAGTAACTATTATAAGATTTTTTCTCAATGTTACTTACACAGTTATGTTTCTACAGCACTTTTCTAAACACTCAAAGCACTTTGACATTTGGGACAAACTTTAGAGACACCTCATCCACCACCAATGGTCAGAAATCACGTGGATGATATGGCAGAGAGTTGAGGAGAGAATAAGCCAGTTTTTGAAGATGGAGATGATGACGAGTGAGAAAGGAGCCACACAGGACACAGAAATAGCACCTCCTGTTGTCCTCAACAACACCACTTCTAGCAGCCACACAAAGCTTTTCTTGGAAGCCTCCCATCCAAAAATGTGCAGAATATATTTTCAGGCTAACATACGTGTTTGTAATTTCCACTTATACAATTTATAAATTGTATAATTTGATCAGGGATGTCCATACTTTTGCAAAAGACTGTATTTTCCCCAGATTTTGCTACTTACCCCGAGCTGTAGGAGTATAAGTATGAATTTATGAATTTTCTACCCTTTAATGAATGTCTGGATAAAGAAGGTGGGAAATGTTGAGATTTTACTGCCTCTTTATTTATTTAGACCAGAGGACTAAAATTACATCTCAGCATTTCTTTGCCAGCTGAAGGCCATGAGAGTGCTGGTGTACAAGCTGTCCATCCAACTGACCTTCTTCTGCATAAAACCTTCATCCCTTCATTATTTATTAATTTATTATATATATATATATTAAGGATTTATATCACATTTTCAGGAGGCTGCCCATTAGTGTGTCGAGTATATTTTCACAATGAGTGGTCAATTCCAAGGCAAATGGTGAAGTATTTTAAAGATTTTATGGATTCACTTGTTTGATACTTTTGGAATCAACACTTTATGAAATCTACTGTTTGTGGCATTATGAAGACCTTGTGTAATGTTTAAATGTGTGTATGTAAATAAATACGACTAATGTTGAAGGTAGAGTTCTTTTTTTGACCTCATGGTCAGGCCAAGTGAGCAGGAGAAAAACAGTCACTAAAAAACAGCATCTTGAGATGTTACACATGGCACTGGAATTCCAAACATCATATATCAATGGAGTATTGTGGCCCCTACAATGGAACATTGTGGTCAATCCTTAATAGTAATTGAAGAGACCATTTTAAGGCAAAAACAGCACATTAATAAAGCCGTACTCAACTTACTCCAGTCTAGTTTAAGTCATGTTGTTGCTTTGCTGACAATGGTTCCATTATTTCATAAATGACAAATGACCTCTGCTGAGAGGAACTATGCATACCATAATTCTGTCAAACCTCCATAATATTTTATATAACAAAAGGCTGGCACATTTGCCTTCACATAAATCACATGCAAAGTGGTCTACAAACATTGCAGCAGTGGCTTCAGTGGTTGGCTAAAGTCCCACTACAACAGCCGGAAAGAGCAAAAATGAAATGTCTGTGACCGTCATGTGGTCATTAACCCAGTCTGTCCAGCAGCAACAAATCTAGAGAAGCCTGCGTTCATCTCAGAATGTGAACTGTTGTGGAGTCCAGCATGTCTTATGGTTCCATGGATTTCACACAGGAGGTGAGTTGTTTTGGAGTTTTACTCTCACCACAAAGTGTACTTAATATTGTAATTTACAAGAAAACTTTATCATTAGGTAACAATAGTGATGTTGAAAGAACATTTTACAGGAATTTACTTGAGTTTATATCTCAAAATAATGACTTAGCATCATAAAATAATGATGAAATAAAATAAATAAATAAATAAATCTAAAAAATAATTCGTTTTTATCTCAAAACAATGAGAAATAATGAATTAGTATTGCAAAATAATGACTTAGCATCATAAAATAATGATGAAATAAAATAAATAAAATAATTAGTTTTTATCTCAAAACAATGAGAAATAATGAGTTTTGAACTCATAAAAGTTATTTTTTTGGACTTCAGGCAGGAGGTGAGTTGTTTTGTAGACTTTCAATACCAAGTAGATGTAATATTTTAATTTATACAATAAAATGTAACCATTATGTAACAGTAGTTGTGTTGAAAGAACACTTTAAACTCTATAACTAATTTTCAGCCACCAAATCACAATGGACACAAAGTAGAAAAAGCAGAACATCAGATCTTACCAATAAAAGATAAACAGAATGCATAAACAGTAATAAAACCATCACTGATGAGCCATGTAGTGGAACACATTTAGATCTGCATGGCTAATATGTTTGTATGGGAGCCTGTAAGGCTTTATAAGCTTGGTGCCTGTACTTGATGTAATGGGCTTCCTAAATGTAAAACGAGTGTGTTTGGCCAATTTCATTCTTATATATAAAGGTGAATGTCATTTTCTAATGGCTACTTTATCACTATTTGTGGCTTTCTTCCAATACAATTCACTAATGAAAAAGGCCAATTTCAGAACAATACAGACAGAACAGTTGCCAATATGTTTTTAAGAAAGGTTGTTCAGCGAATACAGGCTAATGTAGTCCATTTGGCTTACAGCTTTGTGATAGATGGGCATGGACCATTCCTGATTTGTATTTTGGAACAGCCTTAGATGGTTCCACTGTTTGAGAAGTATGATTGTGCGCCCCCTGCTGGTAACTACCACCGTAGAAAAATACAAAACTGTTCATTAGCACAACGTATTTTGTCTGTTTACAGTTCTACAGTCATGGCCAGAAGTTTTGAGAATGACACAAATATTATATTTTCACATGATCTGCTGCCCTCTGGTTTTTATGTGTGTTTGTCAGATGTTTTTATCACATACAGAAATATAATTGCAATCATTGCAATCTTTCTAGCTGCGATACTCTTCCCTGTTAGGCCATTTTTGTGCAGTGCAATGATGACTGCACGTGTTTCTTTAGAGATAACCATGGTTAACAGAAGAGAAACAATGATGCCAAGCACCAGCCTCCTTTTAAAGTGTCCAGTGGTGTCATTCTTACTTAATCATGACAGATTGATCTCCAGCCCTGTCCTCATCAACACCCACACCTGTGTTAATGGAGCAATCACTGAAACGATGTTAGCTAATCCTTTTAAGGCAGGGCTGCAATGAAGTTAAAATGTGTTTTGGGGGATAAAGTTCATTTTCTAGGCAAATATTGACTTTGCAATTAATTTCTGTTAAGCTGATCACTCTTTATAACATTCTGGAGTATATGCAAATTGCCATTATAAAAACTGAATCAGTAGACTTTGTGGACACTGATGTTTGTGTCATTCTCAAAACTTTTGGCCATGACTGTAGTTATTTTGAGTATAATCTGTAAAAACCCTGTTCTGTTTGACCCACCCAAAATTTAGTTCTTACAATGTAAAACAGGATTAATAGTGACAAATCGTAAAAGTAAATTAAAATAAAGCTTCTCCAGTTCAGTATTTAGTATTTTAACTTCTCTTCATAATGTCATTTTGTTTAATACAACAGCAGAGCAGTCTACATTTGTGCACAAAAAATTAAGAAATAAAAGTGAAATAACTAATCCTCATTAAGTGAATTGCTATGTTAATATTTTGAGATTATTGTATGTCAAATGATGACTTTATATCTCAAAATAATGAATTTGTATCTCAAAATAATGAGTTTGTATCTCAGAGTAATGTCTTATTATCTCATAATGAATTTGCATCTCAAAGTAATGAGTTATCTCAAAATAATGAATTTGAATCTCAAAGTAATGACTTATTATCTCTAAATAATGAGTTTGTATCTCAAAATAATGACTTATTATCTCAAAATAATGAGTTTGTATCTCAAAATAATGAATTTGTATCTCAAAATAATGAGTTTCTATCTCAGAGTAATGACATATCTCTAAATAATCAGTTTGAATCTCAATATATTGAGTTTGTACTTCAAAACAATTACTTATCTAAAAATTATTAATTTGTATCTCAAAATAATGACTTATTATTTCAAAATAAGGAATGTGTCTATCAAAGTAATGACTTATTACATCATAATAATGAATTTGTATCTTAAAGTAATGACTTATTATGTGAAAATAATGAGTTTGTATCTCAACATAATGAGTTTGTATCTCAAAATAATGCCTTATCTCAAAAATAATGAATTTGTATCTAAAAGTAATGACTTATTATCTCAAAATAATGAGTTGTATCTCAGAGTAATGAGGTATAATCTCATAATAATGCATTTGTCTATCAAAGTAATTACTTATCTCAAAATTATGAGTTTGAATCTCAAAGTAATGACTTATATCAAAATAATGAGTTTGAATCTCAAAACAATGACTTATCTCACAAATAATTCATTTGTATCTCAAAGTAATGACTTATTATTTCAAAATAAGGAATGTGTCTATCAAAGTAATGACTTATTACATCAAAATAATGAATTTGTATCTCAAAGTAATGACGTATTATCTCAAAATAATGAGTTTGTATCTCAAAACAATGACTTATTTCAAAATAATGAATTTGTATTTCAAAATAATAGTTTGTATCTCAGAGTAATTACTTATCTCTAAATAATGAGTTTGAATCTCAAAATATTGAGTTTGTATCTCAAAACAATGACTAGTCTAAAAAATAATGAATTTGTATCTCAAAGTAATGATTTATCTCAAAATAATGAGTTTGCATCTAAAAAAATTACTTATCTCAAAAATAATGAATTTGTATCTCAAAGTAATGATTATATAAAAATAATGAGTTTGTATTTCAGAGTAATGACTTATTATCTCAAAATAATGAATGTGTTTAACAAAGTAATGACTTATTACATTATAATAATGAATTTGTATCTTAAAGTAGTGACTTATTATGTGAAAATAATGTTTGTATCTCAACATAATGAGTTTGTATCTCAAAACAATGCCTTATCTCAAAAATAATGAATTTGTATCTAAAAGTAATGACTTATTATCTCAAAATAATGAGTTGTATCTCAGAGTAATGAGGTATAATCTCATAATAATGAATTTGTCTATCAAAGTAATTACTTATCTCAAAATAATGAGTTTGTGACTCACAGTAATGACTTAGTATCTCAAAATAATGTTTGTATGTAAAAATCACGAATTATTACATTAAGATAATGAAATAGCTCAAAAATAATGCGCTAGTACTGATAAATAATGAGAAGTACTTTTGTCTGAAAATGGTGACATAATTGTTCAGGCATATTGAGAGATGGACTTTTTATTTTAAGTAACATGAACATATAAAATGCTAAATAAACATGATGGGAAGTACAGATGTATTAACGCTGTGGTGCACACGGCCCTTGCTGTACACAGTTCAGACACATGACAGTACAGTAGTGAGCGGTGTGGAGACTCGGTGCAGGTGACCGTTGAGCTCAGCTGAGCAGTGTGCTGGCCCAGCTGTCGTGTCGTGTGCAGAGGGAGTTAAAAGCACTCAGTCCGCCCTCAGGGCCAGCAGGACGCTTTGAGCGGGGACCAGCAGTTTTTTGGATCAACATTAGCATCATTACAAAAAGGTGAAATGATGAATAAGCTGGACTCTCTGGGCAGCTTTAGTAAGCGTAACCGGCGCAGTCCAGCCGGGGAGCAGGTGTGTATGACGGACTGTGCACCCGTGTGCCGCTGTGTGCGCGGTCCGTGTGTGTGCAGAGACGGGCTGAAGAAGGTGAGTGTAAGAGGAAAACACAGCAAACTGACACCACGGTGCTGAAATGTGTGCAGTTAGCGTAACATTACACTTTCAAAGTTTAGACTAACTCAGTGTTACAGTCTCCTTATTCTTTCACACATTCACAGAGGCAGAAGTCAGTAGGAACTAGTGTTTTAGGAACTATATTTATTTAGCTGCGACAATTTACAGAACCTTTAATTATTATGGTGGACTTTGTGTCTGATCTTATGTTTGGTCTTCTTCTTATAATTTTTTTCATGTTAACAAACTTATATCCACTCTATGTAGGTGTGGCAGTTTCCAACAAACTTCATACAAACTGCAGGATAACAGTGCTCTTTTAAAAAGTCAATATTATTTATTATTTAACTATTTAATTGGCATAAAAAAAATAATCAGACTAATAGTTAATGAAAACTGTCATTAGTTGCATGTAAATGTGTAAAGATATAAAGTACAGTTTGTATCATTAACTTACCAACTGTGTCTGGTTCAGAAAATAGATAATAAAGTGAATAAAAACACTATTAAGACTAAATATTAGACATTTCTAGAGTCTGTATTACATGTTAATAATGTCAGATGTTCCTAAAACCACTAACTGACTCTGCTGAGGTGATAAATGAAGCCCTTTAGACAACAGACTGGAGGACACTGATTGGCTAAAGTTCTGTTGCTATGTGAGTATCTTGTGTCAGCAGGTCAGTGATTGGCTGCTGCTTCTCTGACTGGGTGATATTTCTGTCACCTCAGAAGGGAGAGAGAATGAATCAGGAAGCTAATTCCCCCCAGTATATTTTATATATTGCGTGTTATTGTGCATGTTTAGCACATATAGACTTAAAATATGTATGTATTAATTATTATTATTATTTTAATTTAATGAAAACAAAGAAACAATTTATACCATGGAGGGGGATGACCTAGTGCCCTATGACCAGCCACCATAAGCTACTGTATATATAATTATATTAACTAATAATAACTTTAGGTATATGAGATTAGGAAAAAGAACATTCAGCCATAAAAAACTACCTTCAGCTTGGTTTAAGTCTTCCCCAATAATCAGTCCCAGCTGTCAACACTTGGAAAATGTTCATTCCAAAGTTAGCATGCTAGCTAAACAGTGTCTCAAATGCACAGCACAAAACACAGTGTCTGCATGTACTAACTCTGCAAATTTGGTTTAATTGATAACTAAAGTCTATCTAAAAATGAGATGAAAACAATCAAAACAGTCTATTAAATATGATCAAACCATTTCTTCAGTTCTGAAATGCTAACTAGCTATGTAACTATAAATGTAGTTCTGTCAATTTTATTGAGTACAACTATTATTAAAATGACTCAAGTAAGAATAAATAAGTTTTTCACTGAAATTTGAAAGTTTGAAGTTTGTGATGTCTATGTATGTGAACAGAAGTCTGTTTGTCTGCACCCCTGGTATACTGATAATAGTTCTTCACCTACCTCTTTTCTTATCTCTGTTTGGTTCAGCATTCATATTGTTTAGTTACCAGGAAATCATTTGACTTTCTATAGGTGAGAGAGATCTCTGAGATCAGAGATTTCTCTGGCTTAAAATTATAAATATTTTGAATTACTGTGTGTCTGTGATTTTACATTGTTCCTGTAGCTTCCTTAATGCTAGTGCTTATGCTAGTGCACCTACAAAAATGTGAATATTCTGAAAACGTTCATTTGTGTTCATAATTTAATTCAAACTCGTAAATTGTCCTATTTTATATTAATTACATGTAAAGTGACATATTTCAAGCCTTATTTGTTTTAATATTAATACTGTTTGAATTGTAATTGAATTTACTGAAATTTGAAATTAAATATTCTAATAATTTGAGATATTTGAGATATCTGATTTTTAAGAACTGTACAACAAACTGCAACTAAATTTTTCCAGTATGTAGCAAAGCAAAGCCCAAAGCATTATACTACCACCACCGTGTTTCACAGATGGGATGAGTTTTTTATGCTGGAATGCAAGTGTTTATCTTTGTCTAAACATGCCTCTTTACATTTAAAATCAAATTGATGCATTTTGGTATTATCCATCCACAAAACATTGTTCCAGTAGCCATCTGGCTTGTCCATGTGACATTTAGAAACAACAGATGGGTAGAAGTGTTCTTTTTGGAGAGATGTGGCTTTCTCCTTGCTACCCTGCCGTGCACACAGTTGTTGTCCAGTGTTTTCCTGATGGTGGACTCATAAGGTTACCTTGGGTTCCTTTGTGACCTTGTTGACTATTATATGCCTTGCTCTTGGCATGATCTTTGTTGGCTGACCACTCCACATGTAAACTCTTTAGAGATTTAGTTTAGAGATATTGTAACCTCCAGCCTGATGTAATTCAACAGCTCTTCTCATGAGGTCTTCAGAAGTTTCATTTGTGTCATGATACACTTCTACAAATGTGCTGTGAGGGTCAGACATTATTGTATTGTTCTTCAAATTAAACAGGCCACTCACACCTGATTGTCATCACATTGACTGGCAACAGCTGACTCAAATTTCACCTTCAGATTATCTGCTACACCTAGGCTCACATACTTTTGTCATTGGTAGACATGCAATACTGATTCGTTTTCCTCAACAATAGATGAGCAAGTATAATCAGTTTTGTCTCATTTGTTTGATTTAGTTCTCTGTATGTACTTTTAGGGCTTGTGTGACAATCTGATGAAGTTTTAGATCAAATTAATGCAGAAATATAGACAATTTTAAAGGGTTCACAAACTTTCAAGCACTGTGTGTAGTGATAGTTATTTCAATGTCTCCATATAAGAGACATGTGATAAGGTGATAAGTCAGATTTGTTCACCATATAATCTACACTTTGATGTCCTGTGTGGTGAGAGACTTTAGCACTAATGCTACAGTGTGTGTGTGATTAGTGTGAGCTTAGGTAGAGGCTCCAGTTGAACTGAAGTTTGTTCAGTTCACTTCATTTAGTAAACTCTCAGCAGTGCACGTCTTACAGCATAGCCACCATGCCTTCTGATGCACGGTGATCTTAGCATTTTTAGGTTTAAAAAATGTACATTTTGGCCAATGTGTTGTCAAAGCCAGTGGAACAGACCATAATAACATGGAAAAAATAGAATAAATAAAACAATTACCTAAACATATATTAAAAAGAAAGCTTAGTAAGACTTTTAACCCAAGTCTTGTTGGTAAATTGTTCAGAACAAATGGGTAAACTTTGCAGTGTAAAATAACATGGTGGACTACACTAGACTGTGGTGGAGGAATGATGAATACTTTCAGTCATGAAGAAAAGCAGTGATCAAATGGAGAATACAATACATGATGTGTGAATAACTGAAACACAAATTTCACAAAGGTTTACTTATTCTTTGTGTTTTTGTAGGAAGCGTGGACATCCAAGAAGCATGCCTTTGACAATCTGGCATATGAGCCAGGCAGTCTCAGTGAACTTAGACCAAATTTGGGTCGCCTTTGTCGGCTATCTCTCCAAATCACTGGTCCTTCATCCCCAGATTGTGCTCAGGCCCTTCACACATGGCTCTCTGCACTCAGTGGTGTAGTGGCTGTATCTGTTTTTCAGTCTGGTGGTCCAGCATGGGTAGACTACTACCCATCCACAGTTACAACCAGAGAGATCCTAAAGGAGATCCAGGGAATGGGGTACGAGGTGAGTGAGGTGACCAGTGCTTGGGTGTCTCAACCTGGACCAACAAAGTTGGAGGAAAACTTGGTAAGGATCAGTGTGGAGGGCATGACGTGTCACTCATGTGTCCGCTCCATTGAAGGGAGGATTGCGATGCTGCAAGGGGTTCTAGGTATCCAGGTATCTTTAAGCGAAAGGGAAGCTGTTATATGGTTTAATCCTATGGTTCTAAAGCCTGAGGATCTGAGGGAACAAATTGAAGACATGGGCTTTGATGCTTTTCTAAAAGACCCATCTGTACCACAGCCACCCCAAGCTGGATCTCAAATCAATGACTGGCTCGAGGTGAGGTTGGGTGTGGAAGGGTTGCGTTGTGGGTCATGTGTGAATAACATCACTGAGAGTTTGTCTCAGATGCTGGGGGTCCAGTCTGTGGTTGTGTCATTGGAAAGCAAAACCATGGATCTGAAATATGACCCATCCCTAGTGACCTTGGACATAATCAAAAAGGTGTTAGAGGAACTGCATCCTGGGAATTTTAGGATAAGCCTTCCACGTCAGCGTGCACAACTAATGACTAATAGTTCAGCGCAGTCTCAGAAGCCCATACCTCATTCCATGGACAATATTCCACTCCAAAAGGTGGCGATAGGAATAAAAGGAATGACTTGCAGCTCATGTGTGCAGTCCATAGAAGGTCTGATCTCCCAAAGAGATGGTGTACATTCCGTCACAGTTTATCTAAAGGAAGAGAAGGGAATAATTACATTTGACCCCAGACTAACCCATCCTGCAGAGCTCAGGGAAGCCATTGAGGACATGGGCTTTGAAGCAAACCTGGAACAAGGTAGAGTATGCACACATACAACATCCATTCATAACTGAACAATGGCACATTTGACTTTTTTCACCTCTCTGGCACACTGGGATTTAAACAAAACAATTTGAAAGTAATAACTGTGTTAGAATACATCTGATCTTCTTTATATCTCTGTAGTTTCTCATAGACAATAAATGAGATTGGATAGAAACACATAGAAGCTTTTTGTTCTGATATTTAAGCTGAGAAAAATGTCTCAATTAACTCATATGTGCCATGTCTTGAGTTTTAGTAGTGATCTCAGTGAAGTCTCAGATTGTGTTCAGATTTGCCAAAATAAATAACACTTTTTTTTACTAAGACAATTAACTCAATTCAACAATTTCTCAACCAGGATCATTTTCATGCAATGTAATGTTCATCTGGAAAAGAAAACTCTAATGCCTCCTTTTGGACTCACAACATATCTCTTAAGGAATCATTTAAGTTTTTCCAAAATCAGAAGCTTAACAAATAACATGTTGCTCTGGGGCTTTTCATACATGGTCCTCTCAATGAATAATTGTACGGTTGGTTGCTTGGCCAGCTGTTTGTTCTTGCATTAGTTGCTCACACAAAACAAAGCAGCAAGGCAAGCTGTCATTGCTAAAAAACAGAATCAATCAGGCTGTAGCAGGAGGAGAGGAGGCAGCATCGGTGCCTATGACTTGAAACAAACTTGACTGGTGACAAAACATGATGTGGTGACGAACATAATTAGGTGACATAATTAGGGGTGGAGACATGATATGAACAAGACACGTGGAAGACATGAACATACAGAGCATGTGGACAGAAATGAGGATGGGCTGGGACAGGGGTGTTCACAGTGTGTCAAGATTGACTGTTTAGTATATTATTAAAAGATTGTCTCTCCACCTGCACTGTAACAAAAACACAATGCCAGCCCAAAGCACAAAGAAAACTTACTGCACTCCTTTACTGAGTTAACTCAACTCGAGGTTCATCAACTCAAACTTCTTAGATTTGGCAGATCTTTTTTTTATTATTTACCTCCATATTGGTACATCTAGAATCAACCACTGTGGCTCCTTCACATAGAGACATTAGACTTCTCCATCATGGGCTTCCAGTTATAACAGCTGTAGCATCAGCAGGGATTGAACTCGCAATCTCCTGAGCAGGGAACAAAGTCTTAGACAGCTGCAACACTGCCACCAAAATAGAAATGCAGTTTTAAATCATAGACTGTATATAAGTACAGTGCACTTCTGTTTACTTCCATTGAGATGTTTTGAAGGCAAAAAGTGGCTGAAATAGACACCGCCATATTGTTTGTGCAGTAGAGACAGAAGTCAAGGCAATTTCACTGTCTGAACTCTGCCGCCTTGTGTTGATGCCCATTTTGAGTGCCTGTTAATACAACTTACTTCTGAACAGGACATCCCTTCTCTTCAAAAACGTGAAAGTGAAGATTAAATCTGTCAATCAACTCATTCACCTCATCACCACACCCCTTTAAATATTCACAAATAACTTCTATAAAACACATTTATCATAAAGAAAAATGCATTTTGACACTCTCAGTGTTAATTTAACTCTTAATAGTGTTGATTTAACGCTGGCAGATTTACTGTGTACAGCTTGTGGCTGTATGACAACACAACAGATGACTAAATGAAGAAAGTGATTTAAAAGTATTTTGTAGCTCCCATGCAATAAAATGGCAGTTGGTGGAGTTTAAGATTGTACTGCAACCAGCCACTGAGGGTGTCAGAGATGTTTTGGCCTCACTTCTCTACTGCTGTCCTTGTGTCCAGTTTTCATATACATACAGTCCATGTGTTAGACAAAGCAATTAAAACATGCTGTTCTAATGTTAAAACAAATGTTGGTATGTTCAGTAGCCAACAAGTGAAGCAGCTCTCCTCATTCACCCTGTGATAAAAAACTGATTCAAACCCCAAAACTTGGAGCCTAAGAAGAGGAAAAGATAATCATTGTGTGAGTCCTAGCTCGTAAGACTTTTGACTAAACTAAGACGTTTGAGTTGGTGAACCTCGAGTTGAATTAACTCAAAAAAGAAGCGCAGTAAAGTTGCCTTAAAATTTTAAGTTGGGTTAACTTATTATTTACATTGTACCCCTGATGTACTCAATCAGCCTTGGGGTCTGAATTTTTGCTTTGCTGAGTTTGACTTGAAGGTATTTTAGATATGATGTTCTTGAGCTTTTCTACATGGTTTCTTTGAACACCTCAATTTACATGTGTAACTCATTACGGTGTATAATCTGTTCATTAAATTTACTCTTGCTGACTGAGTGCAGCTGAGTGTTGCTGTTTAAGTCATGGCAACTTAATGAGTCCAAGCAAACCGTTTACATAAAGCCTTTGAGTAAACTGTTGGATTTTAAAGTGCATTGACTGCTCTTCATGGTCGGGCGGTCTAAGCTCTCAGGCTTAGAACTTTTCCCACATTTATTTTCAGCTATTATTTCCCCATTTTCTCATGTCAGAGTGGATAAACATATGTGACGTAGGCGCAGAAGGCAGGAAATGGTTAATGTATGAAATCTTTTACTAAAGCTGGCACCAGCAAGTGGTAACCAAGAAAGCAGCTTTTTCATCAAGCTCATGAACAGTTGTGTGTGGAAGTGATTGTCTGATGAGCTTATCTGCACTGGACTCCTCAGCCAATAGATTCTGAAGTGGGACACAGGTTTCTGTGGTTACCATCCAAGTGGGCATTCTAGAGTAACATGAAGTGTTCTTGAATGACTCAGACCCAGACATGGCAACCTTTAAATGGCATTCATGTGCCAAGAAATAGAGTGAATGTCTAATCGGATTATGGAAGGCTTATATTACTTACTCCCTCTCTCTCTCTCTCTCTCTCTCTCTCTCTCTCTCTCTCTCAGTGCTGTTAGGATTAGTACTCAGCCAGGCCTTCTTGTAATTTTAGCACTTAGTGAAGGGATTACAGAAATGACTTTCTTTGCTAAATAATTAGTAATGATGGTGAGATTTCATATGTCCAACACTGACATTTCTGTCTTTCCATCTAAGATTCAGCACATCAGGGCTCACGTGGAAGCATATCCCATCAACCAAAAAACCCAACTCCACCTGCAGACAGGCCCCAAACCCCCAAATCTCTGTCAGCGTCTTTGAATTCAGGAAAACCGGGAGGTTCTGAAGAGGAGAAGACTCGGAAGTGCTTTGTCCGTGTTACAGGGATGACCTGCGCTTCATGTGTGGCTAACATTGAGAGAAGCTTGCACAAGCATAAAGGTGTGTGCACAAGTCCCAATTTGACTGCAGTTAAATGTACACATTTTGATTTGACTACTGTAATATGTAGGTACAGGGCAAGCCATGGTAGAGTGGTTGCAGCTGGTACAAAATGCCTTGGCTAGGCTGTTCACGCTCTTGTAAGAGAGAGCACATAACACATGTGTTGACCTCTCTTCACTGGCTTCTCACCATATGAGATTTTTTTGTACTCGCTGCAATACAGCTCTACAACAAGTCTTACTGAAGGAGCTCAGTGCTGTCTGAACTGTGACATCATATCACAGTATTCTTCTGTGTAAATCACAATTACATACTGTATTGATTTGTTTTCACTGTGCACTTTAGACTGCAAATACTGTAGACACTCCTAGCCACAGTCATACTCAAGCTGAATTTAACTACCACTTAATAATAGTGTACCTGCACTCACGTAAAATCTTAGTAGAATCTCCAAAAATAGTTTGTGTTCATATTTTCATTCAAAAGTTAAACTGTTATATAGTTATGTATACAGTGACATATTTAAAGCGTTTTAGTTTTAATGTTAATACTGTTTTTTTACTCAGTAAAAATTAGTAATTTACTCCAAACTCCAAATGAAATATTTTCATTTTTATGGGCTATAAGCCACATGGATCAACAGTAAAGCAGAACTGTAATGAATATTAAATATAAGATGGATGATTAAATTATGAATATTAATTAATTTTCACAATATTCAATTATTTTATGTGACACAGTATGCTAGTCATTTGTCACAGGGTTCAAGTAATTATCAAAAATCTAACAAAATGTACAAATAAAAAATTATGACAGATTATTATACTACATTATTTAAAAATAATTCACAACAAATATAACTAAATAATTGCAGCGTAATTATACCTTAAAATAAAGCGTTTAAAATACCTTTATGTGTGTAGTGTAATATTAAAGTTGACGTTGTTAATTATTAAAAGTTATTGTATTGTACTATTGCATGGCAAAATGACAAGTTCAGGGTTTATGATATAGCACAAATAAACCATGCAACTTGGTACACACTGTGACACAGTATTAAGAATATGCATCACAATAATTGACTTATATAAATGTTAAATTATATAAATAAAAGTTCATTTAAAAAAAATTTGCCACATAAAATGAAACATATGGTGCTCTATAAGTACTGAATACCCAAGATATCCTGAGAAAAGCACACTGTGACATAATGTAGTCTTGTTAATAAATGATAAATGCCATCATATTGCCCACATCTACAACAGATGGTTCAAGACTTTAGAACAGTAGTGTTTCTCTTTCACTTGTGCTGATACATTTTTGTTTATATAGGGATTAAGTCTGTTCTGGTTGCTCTTATGGCGGGTAAAGCTGAGATAAAATATGATCCGGAGGATGTGGACCCAGCTCACATTGTCAAACTCATCTCCGGCCTGGGCTTTGGAGCATCGCTAATGGAGGAGGAGGCAGTTAGTGATGGTGTTCTGGACCTTTCAGTGAGTCCTAATTTACAGAGCTGCTGGTTAGCATACCTGTCATCATTCATCTGTGAAAAAGAGGGAGAATTCATCACTCAATGTCAGTTGTGGGCCAGTGAAAGTATGTCGTCTGGATGGAGAATGTACAAACTTTACTTTCACTTTCAAAAAACTGAGCGCTCATTGACTGCCCACCCTTACTGACAGCCTGATCAACTGATGCACATCAGATGCTCTTCTGTACCTCTGGGCTGGGTTGTCAGATAACACTACACCTATCCCACACAGAAACTGAGAAACCCATTAGATTTGTATTACTATGAAGTCAGGGGTGTTGGCTGGCATGGTTTAACCTTACCGAAGTGGAAAGTCTCCAGTTCCTTGAGCATATATCAAAATGTAGTGATATACACTTATGAAATGGGAGCTTTGGTGCTCAAAAACTACACATTCCAAAAAATCTAAATGGAGAATATACAAAATCTATTGTGTAATTATGAGTATTTAATGCTAGATATGATCACTATGTAATGTTCTATGTAAACTAACTGACCACTTCATTAACTACAAACACTCACTGTTCATGTTATCAGCTCCACTGATCACACAGGAGCTCTTTATTGTTCTACAATTACAGACTGTAGTTCATCTGTCTCTCTGTACACTTTATTATCCTCCTTTCACCTGTTCTTCAGTGATCAGGACCCTCACAGAGCAGGTATTATTTGGGTGGTGGATCATTCTCAGCACTGCAGTGACACTGATGTGGTGGTGGTGTGTTGGTACTAATGGATCAGACATAGCAGAGCTGCTGGACATTTTAAACACTGTATACACTCACTGTTCACTCTATTAGACACACCTCCCTTGCTGATCTTTCTTGTAGATGTAAAGTCAGAGACAGCAGCTCATCTATTGCTGCACAGTGTGTGTTGGTCCTCTAGTCCTTCACTGGTGGTCTCAGGACTCTGTTGGCTGGATAGTTTTGGTTGATGCAATATTTTCCCTCCAGCAGTGACACTGAGGTGTTTATAAACATCAGCAGCTCTGCTGTGTCTGAGCCACTTTAACACACTCTAACACACCACCACCACATCAGTGTCACTGCAGTGCTGAGCGTGATTCATCACCCAAATAATATCTGCTCTGTGAGGGTCCTGATCACTGAAGAACAGGTGAAAGGAGGATAATAAAGTACACAGAGAAACAGATGAACTACAGTCTGTAATTGTAGAACTACACAGAGCTCCTGTATGATCAGTGGAGCTGATAACATGAACAATGATTGTAGATACAATATATTTGTGCCCAGTGAAGTGGCCAGGGAGTGTATGCTGCTGAACTGTTCTAGTAATGATTTGTCATTGATCTTTAGGTAACAGGTATGACGTGTGCATCTTGCGTCCATAACATTGAATCCAGGCTTCGTAGGACAAAAGGTATTATGGAAGCCACTGTTGCTTTGGCAACCAGCAAGGCTCATGTGAAGTTTGACCCAGATGTGGTTGGGGCCCGTGACATCATCAGAATTGTTGAGGTATTGGACAAATTTGACAAACGAGTGCTTGGACTGGCTTAATGTTTTGACACTGGGCTTCTGAGCCCCAGTTTTGGCCCCACAGTTTCAGTACTAGCATGTTTAATATTGCTTAGCAGTGGCATTGACATGGAGGGCTTACATGTCTTTTAGAGATTAGATTTCTTTTTTATTTAAAGCATCAATTCAGTCTGTACAAAATACATTAAAGACAATTTATGCTTTAAATACAAAAGCCAAAAACTTATGTTTGTGCTCAATGTGATATCACTGTATTATTTCAACAAGGAAATAACAAATAATTATTATTGACCATGACACCAGGGAGCAGTAACAGTGTACTGATACATTATGATACACTGATCACTGAGTTATGATGATACATTGAGTATTGTTTGGATTGTGGTCTTCTCTGTGATTTTTTATTCACGTGAAAGCTGGACACATTATGAAAGAAACAGTTCATTGGAAAAGATGATGATGTTTGTATCAACAAGATGGTTGAATACAATCAGGCTGTTAAGACTGACACCACAACTTGACACCACATAATAATAGTAAACAATCCCAACAACAACAATAATAGGTTATTTAAAAAAATATCAATAATTTGATTCTCTCTCTCTCTCTCTCTCTCTCTCTCTCTCTCTCTCTCTCTCTCTCTCTCTCTCTCTCTCTCTCTCTGTCTGTCTCTCCCTCTCTCTCTCTCTGTCTCTCTCTCTCTCTGTCTGTCTCTCTCTCTCTCTCTCTCTGTCTGTCTCTCCCTCTCTCTCTCTCTCTCTCTCTCTGTCTCTCTCTCTTTCTTTCTCTGTCTCTCTCTC
>BRDA01001891.1:8708-19121 GCA_036984385.1 Crenuchus spilurus
GAGATCAGAGCCCATGAAGAGGGGCTGAGACGCTGTGACTGAATTTGATCATTGGAGGTCACTCACATCAGAAACCCTTAGTTCATCATTCACTCGTTTAAAGCCACCGCTGTGCAGTTTATGGTGATGAGGTTTGGTCTGTTGTTAACATTTTTGGAACAATATCTCACTTTATTTCTTACCTTCCAACTTCCAGAAGAGGAGTTGTACTGCTGAACTATAACAGAGTCAATAAAGATGTAAAAATACCCAATTTTACTGAGAAAATGACATCACAACCACAAAGACGAGCAAATAAAAATCTTGTCATAAATCACTAATGACAAAGCTATGAGGTCTGAGTTTTGGGTAACTGGTCAAATTTCACATTCTGTTGATTTTCTAAATGAACAAATAAAAAAATACAAAGTGTCTCCATCAATTCACTTCTCTGTGCACTACTATTCAGTTGTGATGCAGTGATTTGATGTGATATGACTCAACATAATACAATGCAAAATAACATGCAATTCAATATAATACGGATTTACAATATTCCGGGTGGAACGTGTAGCTCCTCCTCCATAATAATAATAATCAATGCCTATATAATTATATAGAAATTAGATTTGTATTGACACAAAAAGGCTAATACAAGGCTAATACAATAACTAATACTATACATACACTGCTCAAAAAAATAAAGGGAACACTTAAACAACACAATGTAACTCCAAGTCAACCACACTTCTGTGAAACCAACCTGTCCAGTTAGGAAGCAACACTGACTGTGAATCAGTTTTACCTGCTGTTGTGCAAATGAACAGACAACAGGTAGAAATGAGAGACAATTAGCAAGACAACCTCTATTCAGGAGTGGTTCTGCAGGTGGTGACCACAGACCTTTTCTCTGTTCTCATCCTTTCTAGCTGATGTTTTGGTCACTTTTGCATTCTGTCAGTTCTCTCACCATAGAGGTAGCATGAGGTGATGTCTACAACCCACAGAAGTTGCTCAGGTAGTGCAGGATGGCATAACTATGGCAAGGTTTGCTGTGTCTGTCAGCACAGTGTCCAGAGCATGGAGCAGATACCAGGAGACAGGCCAGTACACCAGGAGACATGGAGGGGGCCGTAGGAGGGCAACAACCCAGCAGCAGGACCGCTACCTCCTCCTTTGTGCAAGAAGGAACAGGAGGAGCAGAGCCAGAGCCCTGCAAAATGACCTCCAGCAGACCACTAATATCCATGTTTCTGCTCAAACTAACAGACTCCATGAGGGTGGTATGAGATTCTGAGTATGATTCCAAATCCAGACCTCCAAGGGGTAATAATTTAGATTTACATTGATCATTTTTATGTTATTTTGTTCTTAACTCATTCCACTATGTAATAAATAAAGATTTTCAACTGGAATATTTTATTCACTGAGATCTAGGATGTTATTTTAGTGTTCCCTTTATTTTTGAGCAGTATATATATATATATATATATATTAAATGTAATTACAACTCCATACATTTAACCTAAAACTTCATCAGATTGTCACACAAGTCGTAAAAATTAGACACAGAAAACCAAATCACATATTTAACTTCATTTGTTTATTGAGAATAACTAATATTGCATGTTGGTAAGTGGCAAAAGTAAACAAACCTTTAAAATGAGCAGATCATTTGAAGATGAAATTTGAGTCTGATGCTGTCAATCAATGGGATGACAATCATGTGTGAGTGGGTGTCTTGTTTTATTTAATTATTATTAGGTCTATTTATTAGGTCTGCTTTGCTGAATCAGGGGCAGGACGGCTCGTCATAATTGACATAATATTGAATTGTAATTATAGCAGCAAATTCTGAAGGAAAATACAGAACACAGAAACTTAGAATATCATGAAAAAATTCATTACACACAGACTGATACACTTCAAATGTTTATTTATTTTAATGTTGATAATTATAACTATAACTAATGAAAATCCCAAATATAGTATCTCAGAAAATTAGAATATGACTTAAGACCAAAACAAAAAAAGGATTTTTAGAAATGTTGGCCAACTGAAAAGTATGAAAATGAAAAGTATGAGCATGTACAGCTCTCAGTATTTAGTTGGGGCTCCTTTGGCCTGGATTACTGCAGAAGTGCAGGGTGGCATGGAGTGGATCAGTCTGTGGCACTGCTCATGTGTTATGAGAGCCCAGGTTGCTCTGATAACGGCCTTCAGCTCTTCTGAACTGTTAGGTCTGGTGTATCATGTCTTCCCCTACACAATACCTCATAGATGTTCTGTGGGGTTAAGGTCAGGCGAGTTTACTGGCCAATGAAGAACAGGGACACCATGGTCCTTAAACCAGGTACTGGTAGCTTTGGCACTGTGTGCAGGTGCCAACAGGGGCGGATTTAACCAACACGCAAACCACACAATTGCTTGGGGCCCCGGAGATCAGGGGGCCCCCTGCTGCCAAAAGAGGTTGGCAAAAAAGACCGGTTTGGTTCTCTGCTGATTTTTCCGTCCAAAAACAGTGTTACACTATATTAAAAAGATACGGGTCGAGCACTAGGACCCAGCAGAAAAACAGCCACTCAGTCGGAAGGCTGTTTCTCTTTAGACCGCTCACAAGCTCATCGGCTCTGTTCTTGCTAACGTGTGATTGGCTGTCACTCCATCAGCGTCTGGACTTTCCAAACTTTACATCCATTATCACACCTTGTTAACCCTTATTAGGTTTGCGGTTTAGATTTGGCCTGTAGACCGTGTTCACCTGCTTCTCTCTCTCTCTCTCACTCTGTGTGTGCGTCTACCAGTCTGTGATAAGCCACCATTTACATGCCTCTAATATAATTCAGAATTTCTGCTTATTTTTACTTAAAAATGAGGTATAATTCTGTGTAAATGAGGTCTATTGACCATACAGTCCAAACATAAGTGCAACATTGGTGTTAATGAATTGGAGT
The DNA here is from genome assembly GCA_036984385.1 of Crenuchus spilurus. Classification (NCBI taxonomy): domain Eukaryota; kingdom Metazoa; phylum Chordata; class Actinopteri; order Characiformes; family Crenuchidae; genus Crenuchus; species Crenuchus spilurus. The sequence goes on from BRDA01001891.1 coordinate 11,642, forward strand.
GAAGTTGATTATTGATAAATTGAATAGTATTGTAACACAGAATTGGGTGATAATTTTATATTACACGATTTTAATAGTTTATTAATATTTAATAATTAATATTTAATTAATGATTAATATTATTTTATTAATAATAATACATGTTTTTTATAGTTATTAGTATATTAATATTAACTAGTAATTCCTAATAAAATTGTAATAATAATGTGTAAGTAATGTTAAAAATGTATGTATAATAATTTATATTTATGATTAAGCCTGTACCGCACCAAACCATAAAAAAAAATCTGTTTGATCAGGGCCCCCAGACATGACATTGCTTAGGGCCCCAAAACTTCTCAATCCACCCCTGGGTGCCAAGTCCTGTTGAGAAATGAAATCTGAATCTCCATAACGTTGATCAGCAGCAGGAAGCATGAAGTGCTCTAAAACTTCCTGCTAGAGGGCTGCGTTGACCTTTGACCTCAGAAAACACATCATATATCACCAAAATAAAAAAACCCAAACATTTGAAATACATCAGTCTGTGTGTAATGAATGAATATAATACACAAGTTTGACTTTTTGAATGGAATTACTGACATTTTTCATGATATTCTAATTTTATGACCAGCACCTGTACTAGGTTATCTGTCTGTGAGCTGAATCTCAAGACGACGACCCTAAAATCACCCCAAATCCTGATCCAGTAGGAATGTAGTGGGCGGACCTGAAGTGGGCAGCTGCTGGTGTTCAGGACCAATCAAATGTTTTTTACCTCTATAAATTAATGACCAGGTAATATTTTTGTCTCATTTGTGATTTGGTTCTCTAATTTTAGGTACTTCTGACAAGTTTTAGGTCAAGTTTATGCAAATACACAAAATTCTTAAGGGCTCAAAACGTTAAAGCAGCAGATTTCTCAATTTCTTATACAACCTTGTCCAAATGGAAGGGCTGTACTTTAAGTCATTATTTACTTAAGTAAATACTGAGCTTTAAGTGTCAGCTATACAGAACAGCTGCTAAACTTAAAACTATGATCATTTATCACATTATTCTGTCATTTAATCTCCCACACACACACAGATACAGTGCTTACCCCCAGTAAAGCATCCACAGAGGTCTTTCTTGTCGATTTGCTGTCCGGGAGGCTCATTTTGGTCAAGTTTCGGTGTTAAAACTTCCTCCTGTGAGAACAGCAGCAGGTAGGTGAGCTGGAGGGGGCGTGGCCTCAACTTCGCCAGGAAGAGGGCGCGGCTTTTTTTTCCTCATCACTTGGTCTCAACTTTAACCCATTTTATACCAGATCAGATTTAAACCTCACTGAAGCTAAACTAAGGATTTTAAATTCTTGAGTTAAAATAATTAGGAATAAACTGTATCTGTTTACTTCTCAGGACCAGAACATTTACATATTTAATTTTATTAGTTTACATAGAGCAAAATGTTGAAGAGTATAAAAATAGCTATTCACTAAGATCCAGGAGTTTTTAATTGGGGTTGTGTGTGTTATTTTAGGTGACGAGTTCTGTTGTTAGAATTCAAAAACGTCTTTGCTAAAATGTGTAAATATGACTTTTTAATTAAATTTTTAAAGCACATTTCAGCCAATTATTCATTACTGAGCCAGCAAAAGAGGGAAATAATTAACTTCTAAGAAATTAATCACCCCAATAAAGCCAAAGCTAAAGCCGGTTTCACAGACCAGGCCCAGCTTAAATTACTTAGTTCATAGGGGCAGCCACGGCCTAGTGGTAAGGATCTGGTCTTGTGACCAGGTCACTGGTTCGATCCCCAGACAGGACATGACTGAAGTACCCTTGAGCAAGAGGATGGATCCCCTTTGTGAGTCTGGTTCCTCCCAAGGTTTCTTCCTCCAGGCTTGAGGGAGTTTTTCCTTGCCACTGTTGCCTTCGGCTTGCTCACATTGGGCTTAGAATCAAAATGTCTGATACTGATTATGTAAAGCTGCTTTGCGACAATGTCCGTTGTAAAAAGCGCTATATAAATAAATTTTGATTGATTGATTGAGCAAGGCACCTAACCCCCTAACTGTGGCGCCGGTGGATAAGGGCTGCCCACCGCTTCGGGCACAAATTCTCACAGCCTAGTGTGTTCACTAGTGTGTGTGTGTGTTTCACTGCACGAATGGGTTAAATGTGGAGGTCAAATTCTGTTGTGTGAAAATTCACTTTGGCTAAATTGGTTGATCTTAATATATAAAAATATTAGATCCCGGATTTCTGATAAACCAACCTGATCTACATTAAAACAAAAACAAGTGATTAAACGTTATTTTGTGTAATAAAAAAAAGACTTTTTTATAGTTCTGGAAAATTAAACTTGTAAAAAAATAAGCATTTTAAATCACAAAAATGACATTTTTCAGACGTCTCAAATTATACCGTGAAGCCCATCTGTTCATAAACAAAATACAAACAAAGGAACAATTGATTCATGAAGCACATTTACATATTTGATGGCATCGGTCACGCAAGATCTAGCTGTGTTTCGAGTTTTAAACGAATTTTGCCTCTAAACACATCTGGGCTGATCAGCAACATATTAAGGTCAATGCAAAATTGTGTGAGAATCATTTAACTTTTGTAAAAACATAACATTGACGGCATTCCTCTGCTCAAATGCTGCCCTGTGTACCCAAAACTAGATCTGATACAGGTGAATGTTTAAGTTTCTCTTGGATTAACGCTGAGAAAGGACTTAACTGCTCCAATAATCCGAGAGTGAGACGACTGCCAGTTAAGTTGAAAATTATTCAAAACACCAGGAACTAGGATCCAAAATACCTGACCATTTGAACACAGGTCAGCGATTAGACTCAAAAACAGCACACGGTTGTATTTCTCCTTTTATTTTTGTACAGAAAATGAGCGTTCCATCAGCAGTGAACACCTAGAACAAAGAAGAAAGAATTAAACGTGAGCTTAGACTAAAAAAATAATTCCCAGTGAAGACTCACAGCTACTATAAGATGATAATCCACATCTGGGAAAGCAGCTCCAAGTCCCGTGTGTAGGTTCATCTTACCTTTTATGCAGTGGGTACTGGTGCTCCCTGGGGCATGACTGGGACCTCAGGCTTGGCCCCTTTCTGTTCGGACACTGGGGTGGTGGGGAGGATCTCCTCTTTAGGCTCCACGATGCTGACGTGGTCAGGCAGAGGCTTCTTCGGGCCGATCTTACCGCTGGGGTCCCATGGAAGCATGATCTTGACCTTGATGCCAAGCACACCTGGACGAACATTATATGAACAGTCACTTATGAGCCAAATCTGACTTCAGTATCCAACTAAGATTATATAGAAATAAACAGCACCGTCAAAGGGTTTGGCATTATTTAACCATTTTATTTTAAATATTTATAATTCAGCTCCAAATCACATAGAGATGCATAACAGTGCCTCAGGGGTCTTAACCTGATCATTAATATCACTTAATTCAGATTCTGCATGAATTCGTTGCGATGCGTCAGATGTTTTTAAATGTTACTTGATATTAAATCTATAATTAGACCTGAATCAGTACTGTTAACGCAGTTACGCCCTTCTCAGACAAATGCCTCGATGTCTTCAACTGATAGAACGATCTGCTCCGAAGACCTAAAGCCAGAACCACAAAACGTGATCCATGACCCAGAATCTTCAGGCTAGATGCCGTCCCATTCCGACTCGTCATCGTATCATCACTGAAGGGTTCACACAGTCAGAAGTTCTAAAGTGTGGCACTACACTTATAAACGTAGTTCTGATGTTGGTTAGCACATGATCAGATTTTACATTTTAGGAAGCAAACCTCAGATTTAAAGGGCCACTAAAAAGATTTTACACAAGCCTAATGTTTAACTGGTCCAACTCTTAAAAACTTTAATGAAAAGTTAAGAAACAACCCTATAAAGAGAGCTTTGAGCTTTAGACGGCTGTTAAAACACTGAAAAGCATGTTTGAGCTTACTCAACATGTGGACCACACTTCTACCAATCAAATAGCACCGTGGGTGGGACATAAGATTTAAATACTAAAGGAGTGTTCTGTTTATCAGACAGGCACATGCATTAAATACATCTCAAGTGCTGGCTCTGTTAAACTGAAAAACGCTTAATATCAAGATTTATAATCAGTCCACACAGTTTCAGAGAATTTAGGAGAAAATACATGATTTTAGGGATGTCCTGATCCGATCTCAAAGATCAGGCCGATCACGGCATTTTTTAACTGATCGGTATCGGCTTTTCTGATCGGATTTTGACACTAGTGGGCGCTGTTTGGCTTCCAATCTCTGTCCACGTTTCACTATTGAATAGTCTGTTTTTGGAGCCAATGGGAATCAGGTTAAGTGTGACAAGCGGCAAAATCCTCCATTCTGATGTAAATACTGTAAGCTTCGGGGAACGTGGCGGCCAATCAGAGTACAGAGGCGGGCTTTAGCGCTGGCCGAGAGGCGGAGTGAATGTTTGCGTATCACTACGTTGGCTTTTGGATTTTATCTCATTAATTGTGACTAATATGTCTGATATCTGATCATATGTGATGTGTATGGGAGGTTTGTGTGCAGTAACGTTAATAGCAGCAGGTAGGAAGCAAAGCTGTGTTCATTTAACATTTGTAAACAAGTATTTTATTGTACTTTATGGAAATATATCAGATATAAGCTGATTTTTATAACTTAAGTAGTATATTTTAGCTTTAATATTAGACAGATCCACAGTTATGATGTGTGAACTGTTTTGTATGTAAATCTTTGTTTGTTACCGCTTATAGAATTGTTCCGTTCCACCTTAAATACTACAGCAGTTACTGTAGGCAGCTAGAGCCGCCTCACTGTTACTGCTGCGCTGTTTAAGGTGGAACGGAACAATTCCAAACTTAAGCGTCGTTCATTCAGTCTGTTTGTATTTATCGGCTTTAACACACATTTTATTCACACTTAAGTGTTTTATATGCAGCTGATGAGCTCAGCTATTTACACTAAACACTAAAATATGCATTAAATGTTTAAAACTCTTCATATCACAGATATACTACTATCTAGTACTATCTATTATACTCATTATCTAGTTCTTATCTAGAAAATAGAAGTATCGGTTTGAGACTCGGTATCGGGAGACACTAAAAAATTCCTGACTCGGATCGGGAACAGAAAAAACGTGATCGGGACATCCCTACATGATTTGTTGGGAGGTTAATCATTTCTGAAGCCATTTTCATTGGAAATACATTTCTACTGGTGTACTTTCCAACGCTAACCTCAAAAACAGCGATGCATGTAAAAATTTGCTCAAATATAAAATATTAGTCACCTCTAGGTCTAAACGAGTCCCTTAAAATGCATCATTTACTCTCCTCTCTGACCCTCACTCACCCTGTCGGAGCAGGACGTGACGGACAGCGGTGTCAACGTAATAATTGACCGGATCTCCGCTGTGAATCATCAGACCGTCCACAAACTTCATGGACTTGGCCCTCTGACCCCTCAGCTTACCAGAGACGACCACCTCACAGCCCTTCGCCCCGCTCTCCATGATGAAGCGCAGGACACCGTAACAGGCCCTGAGAATATAAAATTAAACACCGTCACCAAAAACTCAGTCAAACTCAGTCACTCCACCATTACAGTTCTGACCCTTCTCAGACAAATGCCTCGATGTCTTCAAGCGAAAGGAACGCACTGCTCCGAGGAACTGATGTCCGGACCACAGAACGTGATCCATGACCCAGAATCCCCAGAGAGTTTGTGTCCAGTTCCGACTCGTCATCGTATCATCACAGAAGGACAAAAAAAAAAAACAGAATAAAAAAATCAAACATACCAAAGCTTCCAAAAATGCTTTTTTCTGGATCACAGAAGCACATTTTTAAATACGGGAGTTAAAGTTTGAAGAAGTCACAATGTTAATGAACTAGACTGATCTACTTAAACTGAGTAATAGCTGTGTTGTGAACATCATTCTGAGCAGTTTAATGTGAAAAGGTTGACTGTGCACCATAACCAGACACAGAGTTTAGCTCAGGCTGTTCTGGATCATGAATTAAGGGACTCCCATCAACCTATTTAACACCAATTTACATTAAAACACTGATGAACACACAAATGTTCTATTCTAGAACTTAACCTCCACATCTAAACCACTTAGGAACCAGAGTGTGTGGGACAAGAGGTAGACACAGAACCCAAATCCCTTAAAGAAGTGATGGAATGGACAAACATTATATCTCTCCTGCCTTACCTACGGACAGCCAAGCCTCCAAGCAGCTTGTAGCGCAGAGACTCTGCCTGGGCAATGGCGCACAGTCCTCTAGTGGCAACCTTCTCAGCATAGAGCTAAAAGTAAAGAGAACAAGTGCTTTGTGTAGTTCTGAGAGCTTCATAATTCAGAGTTTACCTGTTAATCACAACACAGGTCTGTGCAATAATGACTCAAGACCTAACAATGCATTCAATAATGGATTTTGCATTCTTCTCATCCAGAAAAGGTGAGAAACCTTCTGGACTTGCTTATAAACAGCCACATTAAAAAAATCTGACTTGTGGATCATGACTTAAAAACAAAACAGTAATTTTACATTCATTACACAAATTGAAAGTGTTTATTTTATTTTTAAGGGGACATATTATACCTTTTTAAACAAGAACAGGTCTATGGACTACAGACAAAATATTCATGAAGTTCTTTGTACAAAATCACCAGATAAAGATATCACCAGCTCTATTCTTGCCCGTTTCAGTCCCTTTCAGAATGAGCCATAAAAGGGCTCTGTCACTTGTATGCAAATAAGCTGTTGCTGGCCACGCCCCAACACCAGCTGACAGAGCACAGAGGCGCTATCCACCCGTATAACTTCCACCCTGAGTCTGAGCCAGAGCGAGAAGCAGCTTCTACACCTTTATGAAAGCAGTAAGCACGCGCGCACGTAACCAGTTTCGTCAATCATGAATTCAGTCAAAAATAGCAGGGCCAGCTCATTTTATGCAAATTTCCTTATTGTGATGTTAGACTAAGGAAGTCATTCAAATGTCTAATAGAAACAATTCCTGAAACCAAAATCAAAGGTTTTTTTCGTGTTTGGAGGCTTTATAGGAGCAGTAGAGACCCAAGTAGTTTTTCCAGTACAACTCATTCAAGTACAAATATTTACTCAGAGACAAAACAATTAATGTACATTTCATCGTATAAAGTTCAGAAAACAACATTAAAACTAAGTCGAAGTCATTAAATGAGGTTTACTTTTTAAGATTAAACTACGACAAAGACTATAAACTCGATATACTAGTCGTAATTTCCCCTGTATAATACGTTTTGAGTGACACAAAAACATAAAAGTGAACCCAGAGATGACGAGGATATTTCGGAGGTTTGTGCTTTTTTTGGAAACTAAAACCAAAGTCCTTAACAAAGATAATCTGTAAACTTACTGAAGGAATCAGATTGTAGTGTTATTCCTTTAAACGTATTTTACTCGACCGGGACGATAAAAACTGACT
>BRDA01001891.1:19131-35892 GCA_036984385.1 Crenuchus spilurus
CATAAGTGGTGCGCAGGTGCACATGCGTGGTCAAAATTAACGATGCGCAACGAGAATTACAACGTGACGCGTGTTTGCGCACCATTTACTTGATTATGTTTGGCCACGGTAACCGGAGTTGACAGGTTCGCAGTTTTCACGCCAAATTCTTTTGTTGAAAATCCAGTCGTGGGTGAACTTTCAAGGGTGGCGGGATGCGTTTTATTGGGTAACTTTTAAAAATTGCCGCGGCCGGTTGCCTAGGATATTACTTCAACAAGGCGGGGCAAATGTGTCGAGAGAGAGAGAGACAGAGAGTGAGTGAGAGAGAAGGTGAAGAGAAAGTCACTAGCTAATATGGTAAATGGGGAAATACGGGAGGCGGTATAATTGCAAGGACTGGGATAAAGAAAAAAGGTTTGATGGACTGATAATAAATCCCTTATAAACAAATACTAAGTCGAACACTCTTAGTTGTTTTGCCATTTGCTTCAAACGTGTGGCAGACATATTTTGGGCTAGTTTAAGCTTCTGAAGGGTGGGTTTTAGACTGACTTTTGGCTGAATAATTTTGATGGATCTGGCAACCCTGACGGTACCATTCGCAGGCTCAAGAAAGTAGTTAATTGATAACTAGCACTAGCTTATTTTTTCACTGGTTTTAAGATTTCCAGCGATTCATCAGCATGTCCAAGAAACAAGCTACATTAAGTCATAACTTTGGTATTCCACCACCTCCAAAGAAATGAAGGATGTCAGGAGGGTAGTGATGATCAATGCTTGTAGTATTTTCGAGCATTGTAAAAGGTGAGCACCAATCAACATCTGTAGGTGCTCCTTTGAGAACTAGACCAAAAAAATTATGTGCACCCCTGTATATAACTTCCACCGAGTCAGAGCCAGAGCGAGAAGCAGCTTCTACGCCTTTATGAAAGCAGTAAGCACTCGCAAGCACAACCAGTTTCGTCAATCATGAATTCAGTCAAAAATAGCAGGGCCAGCTCGTTTTATGCAAATTTCCTTATTGTGATGTTAGAATAAGGGAGTCATTCAAATGTCTAATAGAAACAATTCCTGAAACCAAAATCAAAGGTTTTTTTCGTGTTTGGAGGCTTTATAGGAGCAGTAGAGACCCAAGTGAAAATACAAAAACACAGTGAGTTTTGCATAATATGTCCCCTTTAATGCTGATCATATAGCTCAAATATCAGAAACAGCATCAAATTAGAATTTTTCATTTGGAGTAAATTACTGAAGCTGAATCAAAATTACAACAAAAGACTTGAAATATGCTACTTTACATGTAATTAACAAAACAGAGACTCATTTATAAACATGAACTTACTCAACATGACCTTTTTGAAAATTCACTGTTAAAAACATGCAGAACTGCTCTTACCTCCACGCTGCCCTCTGGGAACCCAAATCTCTTCTGGACGACAGCAGTCAGTTCTCTAATGCGCCGGCCTTTCTCTCCCAGGACATTCTGGGTCCTGCACAAACAATTATGCTTAGTTATGCTCTGCAAGTCAACAGTGGTTCTTGGAAATTTGTGAACGCTTTAGAGATGTGTATGTTTCTGCATAAATGACCTAAAACATCAGATTTTCACACAAGTCCTAAAAGGAGAAAATAATTATACCTGGTGATTTAGTAGCAGGATAATTCGTAAAAACATGGACATAACAGTAACAATTTATTATATATATATTTAAAACAATTATAAAATTACAAATATTTCTTATTAAAAAAATCAAACACTAGACAGCTTTAAAGTTAATTATTTCATAATTCTGAAAATCAACCCGTTCATATGATGTATAACATACATATCGATTAAAAGTTTATCAAAATTACAATTTATATTTCTGGATCATAGTTTTTGGGCAGTTTATTTGAAGCAAATTCCCCGTTAAATCTTTAGGTCACATTTATGCAGAAATATAGAAAAGTCTATAGGGATAAAACTTTCAACCACCACTGTAGGTTCTTCCATATTTTGTGATCTGGACACCTCAAAAACAAATGAAAAGCTCCAAATTCCATTTTAATGTCACATTTTAGACGTACCTGGTGGCTAGGATGATGATTTCTGTTCTTGTAGGGGTGACACGGACCTCCACACCAGAGTACCCATCCTCGGCCAGCTCACGAGTCAGAAACTCGTTCAGCTCAGCTTTGAAGATGCCATCCGAGACAAACTAATAATGAAACATCACAAACATTACAGATATGCACTGTATGAATATAAGCGCTCATCTTTCAGCCAAAAGGGAGGAAATTACACATGTAAACCTGGGCAGCGCAGAACTTCAATAATCTTCTATGAGCTTTGTGCCTCAACTGTTGCTGTGCAGTTTGCTTACAGTGCTACTTACATACCTCAGCTGATTTAAGAGGTTCAGCAAACAAGACACCTCACAAGAGCCTCATTCACAAATTAAATACAATCATAACACCATCACAACATTCACTAGGGACATGTGGAGTTGTACTGGAAACACTAATAAAACAATTTGAGCAAGTCAAGATAGTTCAGATGCTAAATAAAAAGTTTGTTTACTTTTATTTTGAAAAAATAGCTAAAAAAAGCGTAAAAACTTGGGTGCAGACATTTTTTCTTAATGCAATGCATAACTTCTTATAAAACATATACACTGCATTAATTGTAGTAACTAATGTATTTGAAGTGTGCACTGTGTGAACAGTATTTTATCTACTTATCTAGAAGTATTGGTTAAACTCCAAATTAATGACAAAAAACTTGATCAGGACATCTCTACTTCATGAGGAACTATAAAAATGCTCCAAAATGACTTTTAAGACTTATCACAGACTATTAAAAGTTGAGGGTGTCAGCCTCCTGTAAAGTTAGTATGTAATGTTTTGTGCAATTAGTTACGTTTATTCTTACACTCATATCTAGAGTGTCTTTGGCTGTTTAGTTAGTAAAGATCCTAAATAACTAGTTTAGATGCCACCTAAGTATCACTGCAGTGTTGAGAATAATCAGCTCTGTGCAGGTCTTGGTTACTGAACAAGTGCAGAGAATAACACATGGACTTCAGTCAATTTTATACTCAATGCTGTTTAAATTAGACCATTAAATTTATAAATTATTAAGATTTAAAATGGTAAAGTTCAGGTTTATGCTGAACACGTCACGTTCGAGAATTTAAGCTTGTTCACTGTCCCATAGACTTTAAACACCGAGTTTTATTTGCCGTCATAGTTTAGCTTCATGTTTATTAGCATAGAGAAAACGTTATGCTAGCTGGTGTTTTCTGTTAAAACAGCCCTAAATTACTCCCTTCTTTCAGCCAGAAATTCACTTCAACACACAGAGATTTGTTGTAAATGAAATAAGCAGAGCTGAACTGAATTTAGAGCAGAACTGCGGCTCATGAGCGCAGCCATGATTCACATCAGAGCTCACCACAAACATCCAACATAATCCTCTTTAAAAACTAAATAGAGCGAACACCTCAAACTCTAAGTCCACTCCTCAGCATTTCATCTTTCATTTCTGACTCTCATTTGTCTCTAAAACGTGTGGATATTGCTGTAAAATGTGTAAAAACTCGCTTACCTTTCTCTTCTTAGAAATCTGCACCGCCATTTTGTCTTAGGCCGCAGACCGGAAAGGACCGTGCAGGAAGGCGGAAATCCATATATTGAGTCGCGTTTTCCGGCCGGCAGCTTTGCGCTGCTGGTAAATGTAGTTTTTATTGTGTTTTTTGTAGTTCGACTGAATCTTCAGTAAACCAAAATCTTAAGTGTTCTACCACAATAAGTACAGTAAATTACAGCTAATCCAACTTTGTTATTAATAATCTTTAACTTTTTAAGCATTTTACTACTACTACTACTATTACTACTACTACTACTAATAATAATAAAATGCTTAGAGTAAAAGCTCATTAAAAATAAAGTCAGATTACAAGATTGTTTATTTATTTATTATTGTTATCTTTGCTTTATTATCCATTGTTATCCAAGTATAATGTATTGAGAAATTCCTTTAGTGTAAGCTAATTTTTTTGCTTTACAATCTTTGAGTTTCTTTTTCCTCACTGTTTTAATCTGTCAGTCAGGACATTCATGTAAAAACTTGTATTCAAATGTGAAGACCCACACACAGTTTTGTTCCTCTTCTTCCACAGCTGTTCACTGTCTGTGTGTAATTTCTCAGGTTTTACTAATTAATTAATTGCCTGCTACTGTCACTGCCTGTGCTGCTGTACTTTTAGTGGTAGTTTATTTTATCTGGTTTCATATAAATGTTTTTTGGACTGAGGTTAACTCAAAAGCATTTTTGACTCCATTGCAAAAATCTGAATAATCCACCAGAAACTCTCAGAAACAATTACAGCGAGACCTGCATCCACATTAAAATGTTCAGCACACAGCAGTTTTGTGTGCAAAGTAAAAAGAAGAGAAAGAAAAACATACAATCCAGAGTTATACCTGCACACAAATGAGTTCAAGCAGGAAACATAATGTCACAAAAGACATACAAGACTGATTTTACTCCATTAATTTAGTTTTATTGAAATCTCAAATGACTTATTTCTTTGTCATGACAAACACTGTTTTCTCTAGATAGTGGAACAATCTTATAGAGATGCTGACAAAAACCAAACTTGTTTTTATTTTCACAAGATAATGACATAATTCAATTGATATCAGATTAGTATATATTTACCAAATCTTGCAAAATGACTGAATATATATATATATATATATATATATATATATATATATATATATATATATATTACACATTTTAAAACCAATTTTCCCTGGAGACAAAAATACTCTTTACTGACTGGCTGGCAGGTATCTATTTATTCTGTTATATTATTTTCCTGGATTCTTTCAGTGGTCACCACAACAGGTCAGTAAACATCTATAACTTTAACGACCAGTGATAGAATAGATACAACAACAACAACAACAACAACAACAACAACAACAACAACAACAACAACAACAACAACAGCAACAACAACAGCCAATTGGCTAGTTGTGTAAGATGATGTTGCCGGTTTCCGGTCTATGGTTGGTAGCATAAGCATTTCTGCTTTCAGACGCCGGTCAGCAGACAAGAATAATTTCTATATGTCTTCTATATTTCCTGAAAATAACTATAAATGATGTTCAGGGCATCATTCAAGCATCAACAGCAGCAGCAGCATATTAACAGCAGATAAAAGAGAAAGATGGACAATAAAAAGCTCTTAATACACGGGGAGAACATGGAAATCCACTCAGATGGGGAATCAAACCATCTAACATCTCAACCATCTAGCAATGCCTTAGCAACCACCTGGTTGGCTACTTGCCTAGGAACACCTTAACAACCAGAATGAATTAATTAAAGAGTGATTACATTCTACTTCCTTTGGGAAATGTGTATAAACGTTCTTGTTTTTTTTAATATTCAGACAAATATTTCCTTTTAAAACTTTGACACAGACTAGTCTGTGAAGGCTAAGATGCTACTATCTGAAATACAGACATTTGTTGTTCTCATCAGATTTAAAGTAATTCAGTGGAAACTTCTGCCCAAGCAAGATCAGGGTTTGACAAGGGTGACCAAACCTCAGGTTCATCAAATGGACACATCAGTCCTGTTCTCCCAAATGTGGGCTTGGGATTGGTGTGACCATCTGTGTCATTGATAGCATACACTCCAACAGAGCCATCCTCAAAGCCAACATATACACATAATTCCTCAGAAAGAGCAAGAGCAGAGGGTTTATTGCATAGGTAGAACTTGCTGACTTTCTTCCCATCTGTTACTCGTATGGCAACCAAGGTATGGTTGTTGAGGAGGTCACAAGCATCCTTCTGACACGGTTCACGGTTGCAAATATAGACTGCATAGTTACCACATATGTCTACAAATGGTTGGCAGATTGGCTCCTCAGCATTCACAGAGCACAGTTTACCTTGGTGAACATCTAAGATGTTTATCTTATAGTCTTCTACAGATAAGCTATAACGTCCATCAAGTGAGACCTTAAACAGCTGTAGAGGATACTTGAAAGGCTCTGGGAATTGGAAATGGTGGCAAACCGTCTCTTCCGTTAATCTCCATGAATACAAAGCTCCTGAAATGGTCATTACAATCACATAGTCTGGATGGTCTGACAGTGGGTGGAAGGCAACAACTTCGGACCATTCCAAACCGGAAAACTGTTTGCAGATATAACCAGACCAAAGACTGGCAGCAAGGAGATCTCCTTGATTGATGCCCAGAAGAAAGGTACTCTCTGGTGAAATGACGGCATCTCTGAGATGATGACTGATGTGGCAAACCACATGCCCACTGCACAACTTCCAAACCCTTGATAGATCTGTTTCTGACAGAGAGACTGCAAAGTTGCCTTTTGGAGTTAGCAGTATCTGAGATGCATGGCTGCCAGAGATTCTGTGAATGTTCTCATTCGTTCTGGTGTTCCAGGTGTAGATGTCTCCTGAGGCAATGGTCACTAAGTGTACACCATCACCTGAAAAAGCCACAGTCTCAACAGGACCATCATGAAAAAAATGGCCTTCTGGTTTCCCATCTGACACTGTCCATCTGCACACTTGCTCTGAATCATCGGTAGTATAGAAGTATTCTCTTTTGGGTTCCACAACAACTTTCACCACTTTCTTACCAGATTTTGGAGTGGAAGCTGCCACCAAAATAAGATCCATATCCCAATTAACAACTCCCGTGCTTGTGATAGCTGTAAGGTAAGGAGAGTCCTGAAGTTTTATCAATTTGAAAGCTTGGGTTCTTCCAATGTCTATGCTTAACACACACTGACCTGAGGTCAAGTTCCAGACCAAAAGAAATAGGCAGTCCTTCATCAAAGCAATGATGAAATGTGCTTTGCAATCCAAAAATGCTTGCACAAACATTTTGCCCCTCGGCGCATTGAAATGACTTTCTAAGTCTAAAAACTTTTCATCAATGATTTGGATCTGTCGTCTTTTACAGATAAGTAGAAGGTTGCTCTCAGAACGGTCTATATTTAAGACTTCCTCCTTGGTGCAGCTCAGGCTCTTTTTAATGAGTACTGGAATGGTAATCATCGTAAGATCCCATACAAACAGACTTCCTGCGCTATCAACACATGTCATTGACTCTCCATTAGCATGGAAGATAAGATCAAACAAAGGCATTCCTGTTGGACAAATGAAGGAGATCAAATGATCACCACTCAAGTAGTCAAATATGCTCATGGTGCCCTCTTTTTGACCACAACAAATGAGTTCATCCCCAGAACAAGACATACACATTACCAGAGAGGGGCACTGGAGACGCGCAACTTCTATTCCCTCAGCAAACACATTGACCAAGCTCCTTCTCTTAGAGAACACAAATACTTTGCCATTGACCGCCAAGATGCCATCAACTGAAAAACTGCTTTTTTCTTCTTGCTTCACGTGTTGGGTCTGAACTTCCTGGAGGTGTGAGGGCACATTAATGTCCCAAAACAGGAGTTTGCCACACTGTGTGGAGAGCATGAACACATTTGCAGAGCAGCTAACATCTGCAAACCGTAATTCCGAAGAAGGGGAGAGTTTGAAGCCATCAGAGTCACTTCCATTCCAGGCCCAAGCAGAGCCATTGTCCTGAATCATGACCACAGAACCACACTGAGATACAGCTGCCTTTATAATTAGAGATGCCTCTGATGCTGCTGGTACACAATGAGTTGCAGGCACATGGGTCATGGGGCATAAAATCACATTCATCCCAGTGCTTCTCATAGTACCATCATGTCTTTCCTGTTTAACAAATTTCTCTAATTCAGGGAAAACATTTATGAAGGGGATCAGCTTGGCCTGTATGAACAGTTCTAGGTCTGCAGTGAAATCTTTCAGCCAACAAAATGAGGTCTTCAAAATAGTAGCGAGAAGTCTAAGTTCTCTGGAAAATATTTTTAGAGATGTCTTTTCTATCCAAAATACCAACTCGTCTGCTGACTTTGCCTGGAGCATTGCATGAAGGAACTCTTTTGAGACCATAATTTCACCAAGTTTATCAAAATTGTCACTCTGCATCAGATGGAAAGGCAGTTCTTGCAGTTTTCTCAGATTGGGATGCTCATGTCCAGATGATTCTGAGGCAGAGAGATGAGATGTGAATGGTTGAAACATCCAGGGTTGACCAGGCACTTGCCTGTCGGTGTATACACTCACTGCCTGGGTATTTTGCATTCTATGGTTTGCTGTTTGGCTTGCATTGATGATCAATGGCTTAGCTGTGCCATATGCCCACCGGTCACTAAAATAGTTTGCTATCAAAGAATGCATCTTCTTTTCCTTTTTTAAAGACAAGTAGTACCTCTTGCGAATGACCAAGTCAAAGTGTCTGCTGACCCAGAACAATGTTTTGATACCCAAATTGTTCCTGACCATTAGAAAACCCTTTAGGTCTAGCAGTAGTTTTTCCACTACAACCTCTAGGACTCTTAACTTATATGGCACAGCATCCTCCACAGGGAGGAACATTGATAAAACCTCATCATCACAAGAGAGGATATCAGTCAGCTCAGATTCTGTCAATCCATGCCTGGAAAGGGTCAGATATTCTAGAGTCTGTCTGACTATCACTTCTCCATGTTTTTCCTCAAGATGATCAAAAAACAAGCCAATGTTTGTGTGGACCCCTGGGACCAATGTGTCTGGGGTAATCTCAAACTCTGAGCTCCAGGAACAAGCCTGTCTGTATAGAAGCTCTACAAACATTGGGAGAGAGCATTTTTTAAAGACTTGATTCACATACATCTGCTGGCCTGAAGTTATCCTCCTGTCCACTGCCAGGAGGAGATCTGTCAGCATCTGGTTGCATCTTTTACTATCTAATGGTTCTAGCTCAAAAACTAAGGGACATTCAGGGTAATGTGCCTTGATTGCTGAGAAAAACCCAGATTTCAGAGGTGTAGTGGAGATGAAGAGCTTTACATTAGACGGTAAACTTTTGGGAAGCCAGGTCAAGTCTAGAGGTTCAGTTGTGTTGGGCATTTGGTCGAACCCGTCTATAATAAGGATGAGAGGGTTTGAGGACAATGAGCTTGTGGTCAAGACATTGTTGAAAGTTTCCTTCAGTTCAAAGATGTTTTTGAGACAGACATCATATGGTTGATTGTAGCATAAAGCAAGTTGGTGGCATATGTTCTTCAGGCTTTGTTTCAAAGAGCTGTTGGAGTCTGTGAATTGCACAATAACCACAGGGTTCTTGTCCTTCATCCATGTTTTTATCTGAAAGACAAAACACATATAAGCATCACCTATATTTTCGATGCTTTCACAGTTACCCTGTTTGGACTTTTCAGTTTGTTCTTAACCATAACAGCTGGTGTGAAAGGTGCCTGAATCAATTGTCTGACCAATCAAGGTGGTCTTGGTCTGGACCAACTGAACCACAGTGTGGCAACACTATTTTGGATGCGTTACACCTTCAGACCAATTGCAGGAAGAAGAGAAAGAACCAGGACGGACGTGAGGAGTGAACAAGCAGGACAAGCATGTTCATGTAGAACCCAGTTCCAAGCATTAATAGAATGCACATTCTCGGGCCCTGAGTGGCTCAGCAGGCTAAGATGCTGACACTATGACCAGAGGATCGCGAGTTTGAATTCCGGTCATGCTGTTCGCCATTAACAGCCGCGGCCCCAAGAGAGCAACAATTGGCTGCGCTCTCTCTGGGTGGGTTGATGGCGCTCTCTATATCACTTTCACATTGTAAATGCTGGCTCAGGCGTCTACTGATTGGTCCATTCGTAGCTGGGAATCCTGCGCTTTCCTCCGAATGCGTTGGCTCCCCAGTGACGGTGTATCAAGCGATAGTTTGAAAAGAGGTGGTGGCTGCATCTCACGCAACGGAGAAGATGTGTGCATGTCTTCACCCTCCTAGAGTCAGGGACAATGCAAAGTGATGGGGAGAGCCCCCTAGTGGATTGGATGGATTAATTGGCTACAACCACATTGGGAAGTGGAGAAAGTTGGCAAATATTATAAAAAAAAGAATGCACATTCTGCAAATCTTATTCAACTACTACTTGGATAATCCAAAGCCTACCTGATTTGCACAGTGGGCCAGAAGTACAGTCTTGCCTGTGCATGGCCCTCCAATTAGAATGAATGGATATTTTGTGTCCTGCTCCAGGTAAGCTTTGACATGCTTGATCTCTTCTCGCTCGAATTTGTAGAGGCGAGACAAGGAGCAGCACAGGTCGCTCTGCTGTGAGTATATACCAGAGCACCAATCTTTCTTCCTCACAACAGAGCGATTGATGAGTTTCTTAAGATCTGAATAGAGCTGATGACCCAGATCCTCTGCGTAGCTTTGCTGACCCTCACACTCAGTGGAGGTGGTGGTGTACACCAGGGCCTTGTGTGTACGAACCAGGTTTGGGAGGAAGTCATCACAGAGCTGCTTCAGTCGGACCCATGGGTTCTGGAAATTTGGATTTTCTTCATTTTCTCTCTTCTTCTGCTCAGCTTCTTTACTGCATTCATTAACGTAGCAAAGACATCTTTTGATATCCGCACAAGAACGGCCTTCCATTGCAAAGCGGATCTCAGTCTCGAGACCTACAATTAAGCAAATTTAGTTGTTATTGTCATTGTAGGCTCTTATAACTCTAGTTATTAATTAAGTGAAAATAGAGCAACATCATTCTACAGATATGACATTTTTTCAGAACATTTCTGTACCAGTTTCTGTTTATTTTCTGAATTTAACATATTAGAGACAAAAATTAACTTTTGCACAGGCCGTACAGTGGTAACCCTACTTACGAGTTTAATCCGTGCAGGAGCCGAGCTCGTTAGCTGGTTTGCTCGTTAGCTGGATGCATTTTCCCCATAAGAATACATGTAAAACTGATTAATCCGTGTCAGCCGGCCAATATACAGTATACTTTAATATGCTAAATAATGTGTTTATATGGGTTTTTAAAACATAAACGAGACAACGACAGTGCTCGTGTAGGCTGGCGGCTAAGGAGGACAGGAGGACGGGCGTACGTGTATGGCATGGTTACACTTATCATATGAAAAGTAAAAGTAAAATGTATCTAACTTTCTTATTCACTACCTTTTGCTTTCTTTGTGTCACTTTCACTAGCACTTTCACTTTCACTGGACAGCGGTCAAAGGTAATGACTGACCTCTTCTTCTATGCTAGCATCTAGGGGATGCTACGACCACAGCGCCAATAGCGGTTGGAATACTTGAACAAATTCACACTACTTGTTACTTGGAATTTTACTCGTTACCTGGAACAAAAATATTCCGAGATCTCAACTCGTTACCTGGAATACTCGTTAGAAGGGATGCTCGTAAGTAGGGTTACCACTGTATATTACAATATTTTTTTTCTAAATATCTGTAAATAAAGAGTGTGTATTAAAATTAGTACTTATTTACAGTTTATTAATAGATTAACATAATTAAATTAATGCAGGGTACAACCACATGTGAACATTTCATGAAGAACTAGTTGATAAAAATGGATGAAGAGTATTCAGAATAAAATATATTTAGGGTAAATTATGATTTCTAAACCTAATTATACATGTTAAACCTGAACCATTAAATGCCGGCAAGAAAACTATTTTTTTTTGTTTATTTGATCCAATCAATTACAGAAAATATTAATTAAATAACACATTTAATTGCATATCAGTTTCATTTTGTATCATATTTCATACATCCAGTATCCATTGCTCACAGGATGCCATTTAAACAAACAAAAACATACAGAACACAAACTTTTAAACTTTTTTAAAACTTTTAAACACAAACTTCTTTTACATATTTACTCAAGTTATTTATCGGCTGGTCCCTGCAGAACCTGTATAATCCATGAGGGGGCATCAGACATGTATCTTATTTTATACATCATCTTTTTTCCTATTGATTTAATTCACTAGTTCAACACATTTATTAATAGTATTCATATTAATAAATTATGTAAGTTCATTCACTGATGATGCAGAGGTCTGTAAACTCAACCGTGTACCAAATATTATACACTAGACTTTATAGAGTTAAAATATGCAACAATTGTCTTTGTTATGTCTACCCCTGTCCCAGCCCTTCCTGTTCTGTGTTTCTGTCTCCCTCTTGTAGTTTAGTAATGTGTTACATGTCCTTTTAAGGTATTTCCTGTTGTGTCATGTGTTTGGTATGTTCATTATGTGCAGGTGTCTTGTGTTTCAGTCAATCAGTCCCAGTCTTTAAATACCGTGTTTGTCAGTGTCTTGGTTGTTGGTCATTGTTAGTTGTTAGTTGTAAGGTCTATGGTTTGTTTAATGTCTCCTCGTCATTGTGCTGTGTTTTCCCTCTAGTTCCTGTTCCATGCTGCAAGTTAAGGTTTGTTATCAGTTGCTATTGTTATGTTCATCTTTGTTTTCTAGTCTTAGCTATTGTTTCCTTTGGTTCAAGTTTTCAGCCCTCGTGCTGTCATTTGTTTGTCTTTTTATTCATTCAATAAACCTTCATAAAGTCTGCTCCACATCTGCATTTGCCTCTCTCACCCACCACCCACAAACACAATAGTCTTTATTATTAAATATTATTATAATATTATTATTAAATATTATTATTAAATATTATTATAAATAATAATCGAGTCCCCATCTGAGCAGAGTTTCCATGTTCCCCCCGTGTCTGCGTGGGTTTTCTCCGGGGTCTCCGGTTTCCTCCCACAGTCCAAAAACATGGAGGTCAGGTGGATTGGGTACTCTAAATTGTCAGTGTGTGCGTGTATATGCGTGTGTGCACCCAGTGATGGATTGGCGCCCTGTCCTGGGCGTAGTTGGAATAGTGTAATGCCCTGTGCCCAGTGAGGGGGTAGGGGACTAACCGCAACCCTGATAAGGATTAAGTGGGTGGAATAATGGATGGACGGATGGATATAAATTATAAGTGCAGCCTTTTTAATAATCAAACCTAAAATCCAAAGAATAAAGCACAGCCGATTGATGCAGGTTTCAGTGATTTTTCTTGCAGAAAAAAAGAAACACAAAATAAGTACCTGATCTAAAATATTTCTGAGCATCTTCTGGATCAATATCACCATCCAGAACACACCGGGTCACAACATCCTTTAAGATGTTCCTCGCTTTCTTAAGTGTATCGTGCCAACTGTTCTCGTCGATTTCCTGTCTTGGCTGTGGACATAAAATTACACAAATAATAGCACTTAAAGCTGTATTAACCTCTTAACAGTCCACTGTGTTATTATATACAGCAACTACATGAAACAAATGTACTGTTTTTGGTAAAGAGTCCTGATCAGAAATGTGTTGTAATGTAATAAAACAAGCTTACAATTCAGTGCTGAACAATAAAATTGTAGGAGCTTTTAAGTTTTCTGTCCCAGAAATCAGATATTTCAGGCTGCACAGCACTAAAGGGACTTTATGTATTGTCATCTTGCAACTCAGATTTGTGCCACAAGAGGGCGCCTTTAGCAGGACAGAGTCTGAGTGCTCAGGTCTATTGGTTTGGGACTCAAACATCAGTAAAATAAACTCTTATAACTGAATATTTGACAAATGGTCTATTAGAAGCAGAATATTTGTAATTAGCAGCTCAAAATAGAAATAAACAGCATGACTCCTCCCCTTTTGTGTGGATCTTAGAAAAGAAGAAGGTCATGAAGCTCTGAATGTTGGTATAGATGCTGGATCTATATAGATATAAATAACCACCTATCTAGACTAACAGGATGCAGGTGTGAGGTTACAGGTAGAGCTGCAGGCCTGATGCTTTGTCCCGCCTCCTCACCATCAGAGTAGTTACAATAATACACATCCCAACTGATGCTGACACTGACACAATACTATCATAACAGAAAGCTAGCGAGCGGGATGCTGGGGGCATTTTGAACATATGAATATTTGAGGGGACAGGATTGTGAATAAAATTCACATTTTAGTTTCTAAACTGTTTATTTACTAAATTTGACATAAACATGCAACATTTAATGTGTATTTTTTACAGAATTATTAAATGTCTGTAAATAAAGAGTATGTGTAATCAGTGAAGTTTAATAAGTAGTTTAATGAGAGGTGCACACATTTTAAAGTAAAATATAATAAATATAATAAATCAAATATAATAAAAACAAATGTATAATAATAATATTTATACACACTAAAAAAACAGACGTGTAATATAAATACTATTTTATACTCAACAGTACACTTTTCATAGATGTACCCTCAACTCACAGGTACATTTTAGCCTCTTTGGGTACAGAAAAGAACCTTAACTGGTACAAAAACCTTAAGTACAACAATGGAAAGTTATTCTATTGTTGAGTACTTTTCAAAAACTCAAAGATGTAGAGTCATAACATAACATGATGGGCAAAATCATTGCAAGCCTCGGCAGAGAGCTGGTTTATGATTCTGGATGGTGAAAGAGGTTTTAGGCCTTAATGGAGAAAGTGGAGACTGAGTTAGCTTGTTGGATGTGAGAGTTCCAGAGCTGAGCAGCCAGACTAGAGAAAGCCCCCCTGTAAGATCAAACCCCTGCAGGTTAGCGGATGGATCAGTGAGCAGGCCAGCAGAGGACCTAAGACTGAAAGCTAGTTTGCAGGTGCAAAGTTATGTAGAACCTTGTATGTAAGGAGCAGACGTTTGAATTGTATGTGATATTTTACAGGAAGCAAGAGGAGGTGTTGCAGGATGGGTGTAATATGCTGGTGTTCTGTACCATCTGGAGTTTGTGTAAGAGGGAGGAGTTTGTACCAGCAAACTGAGATGATCAAATGTTTGTAATGTAACAGATTTATATATTGTATGTTTACAAAAGGCTCGTATACCTGAGTGACCAGACTGTATGAGGGTGGAATGGTGTTCTCATCTCTCTGGTAGCATTTCTCCAAGATATCACTGCTGAAGTCCATCTGCTCACACATCTGCACTAATGTCAGGAATTCTGAGGGATCCACCTGCTCAGGTAAAGATGAAGCTCCATACCGCTCCCCTACCAGAGCCTGACACACACACACACACACACACACATACTGAATACAGTGTGGTGATTACGGATTTTTGTGTACAATTATTATTTTGTTAAAATAATCAACTTATGATATTAAAGAGTGGGAACAAGATCATGACTTAATTTAGTTTCCATGATTTAACAACTTCATTCCTACACATTATTAAGTAGTTGCCACAACATAACTATCTTGTTCCTACACCTTATCATGTAGTATCATGACTCAACTATCTCAGTCCTACACCTTATTGAGTAGAGTCCACAACTTAACCATCAATTTCATATATCTTATTAAGTAGTGGCCACAACTTATCAATTTCCTACATTTTATTAAATTGTGACCACAACATAACTATCTCATTCCTACACCTTATTAAGAAGTGGACATAACTTAATTATATTCTTCTCATGCTTTATTAAGTAGTGGTCACAACTTAAGTATCTTGTTCCTATCTCTTATTAAGTGGTGGCCATGACTTAAACATCTCATTCCTATGTCTTATTAAGTAATGGACACAACTTAACTATCTCTTTCCCACTTCTTATTGTTGTTGCCACAACTTAACTATTTTGTTCTTATGCCTTATTAAGTGGCCATGATTTAACCATCATTCTTATAGTAAATAAATAAAGTTTATTTGTACCACACTTTTCACAGACATTAGTTGCAAAGTGCCTTACATAAAAAGATACAATAAAAATTTAAAAGGGAACAAACAAATAAATAAAAATACAAATAAAATACGCGAGTTAATATTTGTAATACTTTAAAAATAAATAAATATGAATTCTATTCTTTATTAAATAGTGGCACTGACATATATCTCATTTATATGGCTTATTAAGTAGTGATCACAATTTAATTATTTTGTTTCTATGTCTTATTAATTTGTGGTCACAGTTCAATCATCTTGTTCCTGTCCGATAATAATGGCAATGACTTAACCATCCATTCCTATTCCGTATTGAGTAGTGGCATTGACATAACTATCTCATTCTTACACCTTAGTAAGTGGTTACAACTTAACTATCTCAGCTTATTAAGTAGTGGCCATGTCTTAACTATCTTGCTCCCATGTCTTATTAAGTTGTGGCCATACATTATTTTGATTTTTACTGTATTTTTCCATGTTTATTACCACAAAGAAAGGGCCCAGTGAATTCTGCCTGCACTCTTCAATGAACTGCAGTCGAACCTTCTGTGTGGGCCAGGTTCTGGAGTCCCTCCCCTCACAGGGGTCAATAACCTGCGGACAGTAAACGTTGTGTTCAGCATTAGTGAGAGAAACAATTCATTTATTCTTATCATAGCCACAAGCACATCTCACATGTTTATTTACTTTTAACAACATAATACCTGAAGCTAAAGTCAGTGTTTGACTTTAATTATTCAAATGCACACATGTTTGGGCAGCTAACAACAAAAGGCTAAAGACTAAACATGCTCATCTTTCATGCTGTTAGGATGAGCATCACTACAAAAAAACTCAACATAGACACAATAAACACATTCAAAAATCATATTTACACAGTTGTTCCACTTAACTGAGATGTAATTCGAAAGCCAAGGCACATGTGGAGTCCTAACTTTGGCTTATTTTTACAGTGGTAACCCTACTTACAAATTTTAATCCGTGCAGGAGCCGAGCTCCCTTTTACGTAGGTCGATTACTCATTTGGTCGATTGCTCGTTTGGTCGATTGCTCGAGCCGAGGACGTGCCTAATTTTAAACATTCATCCCAATGGTGACATTT
>BRDA01001891.1:35902-46873 GCA_036984385.1 Crenuchus spilurus
TTTACAGTGGTAACCCTACTTACAAATTTTAATCCGTGCAGGAGCCGAGCTCGTTAGCTGGTTTGCTCGTTAGCTGGTTTACTCATTAGCTGGATGCATTTTCCCCATAAGAATACATGTAAAACTGATTAATCCGTGTCAGCCGGCCAATATACAGTATACTTTAATATGCTAAATAATGTGTTTATATGGGTTTTTAAAACATAAACGAGACGACGACGGCGCTCGTGTAGGCTGGCGGCTAAGGAGGACAGGAGGACGGGCGTACGTGTATGGCATGGTTACACTTATCATATGAAAAGTAAAAGTAAAATGTATCTAACTTTCTTGTTCACTACCTTTTGCTGTCTTTGTGTCACTTTCACTAACACTTTCACTTTCACTGGACAGCAGTCAAAGGTAATGACTGACCTCTTCTTCTACGCTAGCATCTAGGGGATGCTACGACCGCAGCGCCCCTAGTGGTTGACATACTTTAACTAATTTAGGCTACTCATTACTTGGAATTTTATTCGTTACCTGGAACAAATATATTCCAAGATCTCGACTCGTTACCTGGAATACTCGTTAGTAGGGATGCTCGTAAGTAGGGTTACCACTGTAGTCACATAAATGACCCTGTCAATTTTGTAAAATTAAAACACCAAAACTTCTCTTAAAGGTCATCAAGATTAATGGATGTGGTTTTCAGACATTTTACCTGACACATGAGCTTCCACTGCGCTACCTCAACTGCGCTAAAGGGAGAGCCTCTATTTTTTCCTGAGGTGGACTGTCACCTGGGGTATATGTCTAAACAGATCTACAGGTGCAGCACCAACCCAGGGGAGTCTCTATAGAGCCCTAGCTCCACTTGAGGGGGCCTAGAGCAGTACGCCTCCCTGCTGGAACTGCTACCACAGCTACAGGAGGCTTCCAAGGCCCACTGAGTGTGAAAAATGGAGGAGGAGCCGCCGTACCGCACCACACCACAGCCGTAGTCTGCTGGCCTCGCAGGTATACTGTCAGGTTTCCTCCTCAGGCAATACAAATTCCCCAAAACATGTCATAAAATAACAAAGAAAGCAATGTTCCTCACCTCCTTAAACTAGATTTAGAGGAGGTCAGGGACTGGGAAAAGGAGATTTAGTGGACACAAGTCAGGGCAGAGCAGGACTCCTATAAAAACCTGTGTGCAAACCAGGAAACTGGTTGTGCTGGAGCCTTTAGGAAAGCCAGTAACCAGCCTAGCATAATGTTCTGTTTACTGGCTCTAACCACTAAGGGGAGCTCGTATCAGCAGCCAATCACTGAACCAGAGGAGGAGGTAGCCCAGTAATGATGACAAGACCAAGGCTCTATGGTGGTGGTCCCTGGCAGGTCCAATTATTGCACTGCGGGGGCAGTCCCTTACACTGTCTACCTATACGGATGGATGGATCACCAGTTTTGCTCTTGGGCCCTGGCTGCCTGGGGTAACTTTAAATGATTTTGGGATTCAAACTCGCAATCCTCAGATCATAGTGACAGTGCCTTAGTTCACTGAGACACTCAGGGCCCTACGGCAGATTTTTTGTGTTTAATATAAGCATTTAGATCTAGTTATTTTACGGACTGGCATTGTTGCAGTGATTTCTGTAGATTGATGCTGAGAGGTTAATAAACTTTACTCTGAAGCCAACTCCATGTGTCCGTCTGCAGTGGTCTCTCAGTTTGGGGAAAATGTTGTCTCTCAGGAACTTCCTCTCCACCGCTGAGTCTAAAATACAACACACAAAATGAATAACACATTAAAATCTCTGTCAGAGAACTTTTTATTAAAATTATAAATCACGTTAGCCTTTTAATACTTATAAAACAAAAATACAGACCATTATGAAATACTCTAATGTATGGACTTGGCTTAATGATTATTAGTAGAACCACTTGGTTCCCTGTAGAACTCCCTTTAGATCCCACTAGAAAACGATTAAATTCTAGAATCAGCAGAGGCACCAAATAAACCACTACAATCATTTTAAAAATAACTAGAAAGACAATAAATACAATTTCTAACATAATTCAACAGGGATTGTATTTAAAAAATCCACATGAGGCTTGTGAACATCACCAGTATGTCATGATGTACTGATCTGAAAATAGATAAATATGTTAAATTTAATAATAACCTCCCTGAACACCTTGTGTGTTTAAGCTGGTAGTATCTTCAGGCTCCTGCAGGTGGCGCTGCACGAGGATGATGAGGCTATAAATACCTGCAGGGTGTGTGAGATAAAGAGGTGGTACAGTGCAGAATGTCTCAGATGTTAATGATAAAGGAGTGATTGTATATGGGGTTAAAGGTTAGAGTGTGAAGGAAGTAGCTGAATTTGCAGGTATACGGAAATGTACGGTCTCTCTGTCCACGTGTCTTGTCGCCATGTGCTTGTTTACATTCGTGTCATGTCGTCATGCCCTCGCTATAGTGAGCACCAGTCTTATCTCACAGCCCTGCCGTCTCGTTTCATGTTCATTACTGTTTCTATAAAGCCTTCCCTCTTGTGTCCCAGTCCTCGTCCATCATTGCCCGTCACCCTTGTGATATGTATATGTCAACCCCGTTTGTCACCCACGCCATGTTTCTTGTTCACTTACCACAGCCACGGTTTGTTTTGTTTTAGTTTTGTCTTCCGATTCCTGGCTTCACTCAGCAGGTACTGAGATTCTTTGATGCTGTTTTGCTTTTCAAAAGACTCTTTAACCATCTTAAGTAGTCAAACTGAAGGCTCTCGCAAAGTGTGAGGAATTCTGCTGCTCCACCAAAGCAACTTTTAATGTTACTTTTAATGACTTAAAAGTAATTATCCCACATTTAGATGTTTTACAGAGCTGTGAAAGCCAAATGTGCTCAAAATGGTCATGGATCATATTTCAATATGTTGACTCATCAGAATTAAACCAGGCTTTAAAATAATCCTAGATTCGAGACTAAAACTTAATTGATTTAACAGTGTTAAAGATTAACATAAAAAATTATCCTGTTTCAACAGATTTTTACATGTTTTCATGACACTGAGGTTTCTTAAACCATTTTAAAAATCTGACAGTAAATGAAAATGCATGAAAGTAAACTTAAAATATTAAATTAGACAAAGATGTGCACACTAGGGATGTAAATATCAGCTCTTACACTGATTCAGCTTATTTTTTATTACAATTATTAAGAACTGAAGTGAATTCACTGCTGTTTGTGTTTTATTTGGCAATAAACAGACATTATAAGGAAAACTGGCAGATAAAAGATTAAAGGATAAAAGAGAATGTAATCTTACCTTCTGGACAGGAACACAGATACACTTTAACACACGTCATGTTAATATCCCAGCACACAGGTGCTCAGTCAGGCTTCATAGTGTGTATTAAACACAGTCAAGAGGAGCAGCTCTCCACCCCTCCTCACTCGCTTCCTGAACACAACTTTTCTCCTGATATTATAAGGAATGTGTGTAGTACCACCCACTCAGCCTGCACACACACGTTTGTTTCTGTGAATTGTGGGGACTTAACCCTAAAAACATGTCTTTACCTTAAAGCTCCATGATATACACTGGAGAGACCAGCTTTGTAGTCCTGCAAGGAAGAAAGGTCCCCAAAACTTGAGTGTTTAAACAGGTCTTGGTCCCCACAACATGGCATAATCCTGGCATATAAACTCACTTTGGTAATACTATACTAGTGAGGACATTCCATTCACTTGTGTAATGTGGAGTAAAAATATAAACCTAAATGTAAAGGTCGATGCTTCTACTCATTTCATTAAAAAAAATAAAGTTTGTAATGAAAATGGCAAATTTCTTGTGAGGACCAACACTTTTACACATCTGACATGCATTCCTATCATTATGAGGACTTTCAGTCCCCACCAGGCAGAAATACAAGAACACACACTTAGAATTAGCAGACCAGAGGAGGATGGGTCCCCCATGTGAGTCTGGTTCCTCCCAAGGTTTCTTCCTCCAGCTCTGAGGGAGTTTTTCCTTGCCACTGTCGCCGTTGGCTTGCTCACCGGGGATTAGGGATTAATCATTTTATGTCTGTTATTACTAACCCTGTAAAGCTGCTTTGTGACATCAGTTGTAAAAAGCGCTTTATAAATAAAATTTGATTGATTGATTGATTGACACACACTGTGTGATACCTAATCCACCCCATTCATAAGTAAACCTCTATAAAATATTAGCATTTTTTATTATATTCCAGTAAAACGTCTGTAAGATGTGCTTGTATGTTGTTTCGATTAGTTTTAAAGTCTGTTTCCACAAAAAAATAGACAGTAACCCAAGAAAAGAGTGAAAAACACCGCAGAACCGGGTCAGAGTAACCCTACATCACGGTAAATCTTATGACCCGGCCTGTTGGGTTATTTATACAACCCAGCATGTGTTCTGTTAAGAAGTGACCCGGCCAGCACCGGGTTACGGAAAAGACCCAAACCCTGTTATTTTTAACCCAGCAGCTTTATGTGTGCAAAGAGTTCTGGTGCGGTCCGTGCAGTTTGTGGTTCAGGTGACCCTCTGTCTATAACAAAGCAAAATGTCTGTTTCTCTGTTGATCCTGTTCATCAGTGGTCAAGACCCCCAAAGAGTAGCTATGATTTGGGTGATGGAACATTCTCTGCACTGCAGTGACACTGATGTGGTGGTGGCGTGTTGGTGTGTGTTCAGACAGAGCAGAAATGCTACTAGACACACCCTCAGAGAGCTCAGCACAGTTTGTGTTGGTCTTCTACAATCCTGAAAAAAAGATGGTTCTTCAAGGGTTTATAGAACCATGAACACTGAAAGAACTCTATTTGATGAAATGGTTCTTCAGATTGATGAGGAATGTGCTGTAGATGGTTCTATACAGACACCTTTTGAAAATGGTTTTATATTGCACTAAAAAGGGTTCCTCTATAACTACAAGCTTGACAGCAGAACTACAGCAGAACCCCTTTTGGGGCTGTTTAGAACAATTTTCAAAAAGCTTCTGTATAGAACCATCTACAACACTTTCCTCATCAATCTGAAGAACCCTTTAACCATGCAAAGAACCCTGTAGGTTCTCTGAGTGTTCATGGTTGTATATAGAACCATCTTCTTTAATAAAGAACCCTTGAAGAACCATTTTTTAAAAAAGCGTAGTCCTTGATTGGATGCTGTTGGCTGATGTCAGACACTGAGGTCAGCAGCTCTGCAACAGTGTAACACACATTAACACACCACCACCACATCAGTGTCACTGCAGTGCTGAGAAGGATGCACCACTGAACTGTCATCACAATCGCCGTGGCAACACAAGAGAGCACAGGAGCACTTTTCTGATTTTTTATTTAACATTTGTACACAATAAATACAAATTATTTTACAGCTAATAATATGCAGAAAGAAACGTTTTCACCTGTCGTCTGACACGTCACTGCAGACAGGATCTGATTATGCCGTCTTTATCTAGCAGCTTTGAGTCGTCTTCAAATAAAACCCAACACAAACTTTATAAAATAGAGTTAAGAGAGGATGTGGATGTGAAGAAGCTGCAGTAGAAACTGTCCAAAGGAGCCTGGGAGAGTTATTATACAATAATAATAATAATAATAATAATAATAATAATAATAAAAAGCCAAAAGTCTGAGCTGCTTTCTGACAGGATGAGTCGCACCGTAAAGCATAATAAACTTCAAAACAAGTTTGATAACATTCAAAAGATCTCAAAGAGATCAACAAGAAAATAGGCTGCGACAAAAAAGAAAGGACGCGAGGGCAGAGGTTCCAATACCGTCCAAAACAAATCCAAGAATTTATCTCCGGGAGATGATCAGATATTATCTATACAATTCTGCTTTCATTACCAACACGACGCTAAGCTAAAGAACAGGTCCGTTTCCTCCTCCTGTGGTCACCTGGAAAAGAATACTGCCTTTGACCTCGGAAGTCGGACAACAGAGTGACGTCCCAACTTCGTTCAAGCACAACATTTGGAAAACCAATATGGACGCCAGCAAGAAAATCTTTGCTGTATACAAAAATCAGCCACAACATTAAATTAAATGCAGTAATATATCAATCCAGTCTCATCACAATCTGCTCGTTGTCCATTGACAAGTTTGGTGTTCAGATACAGTCCTGCCTCTGTAAACGGGGCACAAAGAACCTGGCTTGAGCTAACTTGTGCGCAGGACAGGGGGAAGGGAAGGGGAGGAGCTACGTGCTGAACAGCATTTTTCAAGATGGAGGGATGGCTGAGAAACAGGCAAAATGGGAAAAGATCCGAGATGCCTGGTTGTAACTGCTGCACCACTAAAGGTGGACCGGGGAAAATTTGACCCAGGAGCTGGTATAGAAGAAGCTTCACTGCTCTGGTTCTGTTTGACATTAACTTATTGGATTTAATGTTATGGCTGATGGTTGTAAGGCAGTTTCCAATACTTTTGGTGCTTGGATTGCGAGGTTCCTAAGGAATATTCCGACTTCCGATTTAAATGCAACAGGATGGTGACATTTGTTTCCAAAAATGTTGAAATACAGTCAGCCATACACTTGAAATCCAACCGACGAGAGGCGAGCGAGAGGATGTGAAAAGAAAACAGAGGAAATAAAGCAATAAAACATCTGAAAAGTGCGAACAGGTGGAATACTGGTGAAGACAACGCTACAAAATGACACATACAGGCGGAGATTAATACAAATATCTGGCCTTCAGTACTTCCACACTGAAATGGAGCGCGGACCATGTGATGATTATAACGAGTGTCACAGAGGGGAAGGTACTTAACCCGACTGCTGGACCTGCCTCTTAGACTGGTTCTGCTCTCTCATCCACAGTAATTACTACAGAGAGGGATTGGCCTCTATAGACCACATATATACATATTTACCATTATTTAAATGAGCAAGAAGTGTGTTTTTGCCAGTAAAACACTATAAAACATCAGTATACAAAAATATTCCAACATTATAAAGTTTTCTCGTCTGTAAACTTACTGATATGCAGTTTAGATGTTTGCTTCTAATGATGTATTATATGTATTTTTTTCCTACATTATAAATAAACACTGAAGTCATCCAGACTCTGAGTGAACACATAAGGAATCATGTAGTAAACTTAAAAGCGATAAAGAAACCAAAACATGTTTTAGATTTTACTTCAAAGTAGACACACAACTGATGTCTCAAACACATTAAGAGGCAAGAAATGCAAGTCATGAACTCTTGACAAGACACAGCTGTTAACTGAAAGCCATTCCAGGTGACTACCTCATAAAGCTGACTGAGAAAATGCCAAGAAAGCTGCATCTAAGCAAGAGGTGCCTACTGTGAAGAATGTCAAATATAAACATATTCTGGTCTGTTTACTTGTTTGTTTACTAAATAATTACAGATGTGTTTACTCAGAGTTTAGATGACTTTAGTATTAATCTACAATGTAGAACTTTTTTACATCATGAAAATCCACTGTCCCGAAGGTGTCCACATTTTTGACTGGTACTGTATATGTGTATATATATATATATATATATATATAAAACCCTAAAAACAGCAGGTCTATATGGATAAAAAAGAACACTAACATTAGAATAAATGCCAAAAATAGTCATTTTCCCTTCTTAAACCTCCCCTCATGTCAGCCCAGTATTCTTGCATCGGCCAGGCTTGTTTTCTGCAATTAAGGCTTCACTATATTAATTCAAGTGTGCAGCTGATGAACGTTTTCAAATCCCTGTGATGGCTGTGAAGCACTGAGGAGAAGCAGATGATGTTTATTTGTATTTATTCATTTATTCTAAAGGTTTACAGTGTTCTTACAAGTGAGAGTTCACTTATTACTAAGATAAATAGTTTAAGAAAACAGTTATGTATATAGTTTTATATATATATATATATATAATTCCCATATTTATTCACATTTATTTCTTTATTCTAATATTAATGTTCATTTATTTTTGTATATTGTTTAGTATGTGTAATTTATATTTAATATTTATTTTTCAAACTGTTAAATCATTTTAAATAAATGAAAGATGTACACACACACACACACACACACACACACACACACACACACACATTAGAATTAATGCTAATAAGTAGTAATGTTCTATTGGTTTAACCCTCTAAAAACCTCCCCAGATGTCATTTCAATTATACTTTATCAACTTTTTCAAATGCCTGTGTTGGTTGTGAATAGAGGTGAGTAATCCAGGTCCAAAAAGTAAAAATCCAACCCAGGATTTTGCTCCCACTTCATGTGTGGCTCTGCTGCAGCATATCTGCAGCAGAACCAACAAGGCAGTTGAAACTAAATCCTGGGGTGGATTTTTACTTTCTTAACCTGGATTACCCAAAAAATCAAGGATAACATCTGGAACCTAAGTTTTTCCCAAAATAGATCACAGCATATCAGTTATATTTACTATATTTGTATTTATTTTAATTGTCTATAGTGTTATTACAAGTAAAAGCTCACTTATTACTAAGATAAATAATTATATATATACAGATAGAAATGTTTTTTGAGCAGCAAAATATGTATAAAATGCCCATCTGTAGTAATTACTATACAGATATACCATAAATACCAGCAGGACCAACTAACCATCACTCTCTTTCTCCAGGTTCAGTCACTGCTATAAGGGATGAGAGAGCAAGATATAAAGCACTTTTAACTAAAATATGTAACCGGTGTGAAGTGAACAGGCTCAGCCATGACAGTACGTGGCAACACTTCCACTCACACTTCCGTTCGAGGACTAAATATTAGTGATACGTACAAATGCCAGTCTTCATAATGAAAAGCTGAGAAAAGGGTAATATCTGTGGAAGTTAGTACTGTAACTCGGATCAACACAATACGGAGGAATAATGCGTCCGGCTCCAGCAAAGAGGGTGAAAAGCAAAAAAAAAAAAAAATGGAGGATCCAGCCTTCATTCTCGTTCACGCTCTCCCACTTTCACTATTATACCGTTTTATTACACAGTTCTACACTTCCCTCTCTCCTCAGCATGTCAACACTATGACATTCTATGACCACTCGGTTACATTATATGAGGAAATGTTGCACATATTCGGAACATTCCTATGACGACAGTAATGTACTGTACTAATACACATTAAATACGTACGGTAGGACTACATTGTGGCTGAAGCCAGGGCAATCTCAGTCACCCACACCCACTACAATCAGCCCCCTGTACACTAAAAAGTGCCCCAGCACCTCCTGCTATTGCATTTCCGCTATTGTATAGCCTGCTTGATATGTATATGTGCAAGTAAAGCCGTTTTTTATACCTTTACAACTCGTCTGCCACCTTGCATTTGTACAGCGAAAACATTCGAACATGTAAAGCCACACGATTGGAGGCTACGTCGCGTTCTGTGGCACCCCGGAGGCCCTCTCGTGTGAACGGGTTCATAAAATGCCTTTAAAACGGCGTACGATTACAAATACAAGGATTGGATTTGGCATGAGAAGGGTTAAAGGCACCAAACAGTCTGGCCACAAGAGGTGTTTTTGCAGGAAACAAAAAAAAAGGGGGCGGGGCTTTGAGATGCAGTCCTCCGTGAGGGGGCGTGGCTTAGGCTAGCCCCACCCGTCTGAGACCAGAGGGAGGAGTTTGAGGTCAGGTGCAGGTCCTCCGAGCAGCAGGGCGGCGCTCTTATACCAGTGTGATCTCCACCTCCTCCGTCTTCTCCACCTGCCTGCGGGGGTGCTGTTTCGGCGGGGGCGGGGCTGCGCGAACCTAAAAGCGGAAGATAAAATAGGTTTTATTCTGTATAGGAAGCATTCTGTCAGTTTTGATTATTTAAAAATAACTAAAGATTCTGTATTTCTGATTTTTATAAGTCAAAATGATCAACATTAAAACAAAAAGGTCTCATTTTACGTGAAAAGAAGATAAAACATAGTTTTATTTATTTATTTATTTTTAGATGTGCTACTAAATTTAGTACAGTAATATATAAACAATAACAGCATAGGAGCCAACTATGCATTGGGGCACTAAGACATATTTACATTGACTACCACCTCCACCCCAAGCTCTGATGAAGATGATGTAGATAAAACTAAAACAGCTGGATGAAAGACAAAGCTGAAGTTAACTTCTTATTTAAGGTGGAATTCCTAATTTCACCTTAAATGGTACCGCAGTCACAATCAGGTGCAAGCTAGGCTTAGGCTTAGTCATGGCAGATGCTTGAATGTAACTGCTACACCATTTAAGGTGTGATGAGGAATTCTACCTTAAATAAGAAGTCGGTTCCTTAAAGAGAAGGAAATAAAGAGAAGGTTCCTTACAGGCCGCAATTTTCCTGGGCCGGATGCTTCAGGGGTGAATCTGAGCGGCTGAGAGAAGCCTGGACTCTCTGGACTCAGACTGGAGCTGTGATCTTCAAAAACAGCAAAAAAGTACAAAAAGGTGTTAATTATTAGAATAAGAGAAGATATTAGAAACAATCTGTTGTTCTTATGAATGATTAGATTTCGGTAATTGGCAACTAATATAAAAATGAAGAGCAAAACTGTTGAAGTGAACAATGTTGATTATCTCATAATCAGTGCTGGAGTTGTTACTGCAAAATGTAATCCATTACAAATTACTATTTACTTACTTCAAAAAAATCTAAATGGGATTACTTTACTTATTGCTTTCTGGGAAAAGTAATCTCATTCCTCATTACAAATCTGCACTAAAGTACAAAGGAAGTCAATCTCAGGGTGTCCTGTTTACTTAATCACCCAAAAAATCATGATGAACTTTAATACTAATGAAGATCAAGGACTAAATGTGGAGTAAATAAACCTCAGACTGTGTGAAAAAGACTGACATGTATGTTTACAATGCAGGTAGATTGATATTCATTTCTGATTACTAATATCTGTGGCTGTCGGAGTGGAGGACGGCGCCTGTCCACCCTACAGCTGCAGTCCTCAGTTATCCTCGTAGACATAACACAGGGTGTTGGTTATTTCACCCT
>BRDA01001891.1:72678-86390 GCA_036984385.1 Crenuchus spilurus
TTTGTCCTATTGCTTTGGCAATACAATGTAACTATTTGTCATGCCAATAAAGCTTCTTAAATTGAAATTGAAATTGAGAGAGAGAGAGAGAGAGAAAAAGAGAGAGAGACAGAGACAGAGAGAGAGACAGAGACACAGACAGACACAGAGAGAGAGAGACAGAGAGAGAGAGAGACAAAGACAGAGAGGGAGAGAAATAGAGAGAGAGACAGAGAGAGACAGAGAGAGAGAGACAGAGACAGAGAGGGAGAGACAGAGACAGAGAGGGAGAGAAATAGAGAGAGAGACAGAGAGAGACAGAGAGAGAGAGAGACAGAGAGAGAGAGACAGAGACAGAGAGGGAGAGAAATAGAGAGAGAGACAGAGAGAGACAGAGAGAGAGAGAGACAGAGAGAGAGAGACAGAGACAGAGACAGAGAGCGAGGATTGGAAAGTAAAGGTTAAGCAACTGAGTGCTGCAGAGTCTAGTGATTTTAAGATAGAGATCAAAGGATCGGGTCCGTCCTGCGGTAAGCACGAGTGTATGAGTGAGAGTGGGATAAGAACGAAAGATTACCACTGGCAGAGTCCTGGACAAGCCTTTCCTCAGAATGCCATCGTTCAGCAGCACTAGCAGGTTGGACGCTGAATAAACTGTGATAGAAAACAGAGAATGGTGTGAACATCACCTGCCACTTCATTATGTACACATAGCTTGTATCTACAGTCAAAAGCATTAAAGTCCAGAACCAGCTGGTTTGAGACAACTTCTTTCCGGCCGACAGGCTACTGAACAGCCAGTAGTACCGTTATCTTCATTATCATGTTCACTATAGACAATCCAAACCACATCCACACTCCTACATAGACTCACTGAACTTTAAATCCAGCACATCTTCACCTGCACACACAGACTGACACCTGTAGCTCCTCCCATTCTGTACAATTATCATGCATACATGTAAATGTGTACACCTGTATACATCATAGCTTGTATTTCATAACTTATATGGCTTATAAAACTATATATTTAGATCTGTGCAATGCTGGTGTCTAGTAATGTGTATAATATCACTGTTTATTGTATACATTTACAAATGATGATTTTTTTTGTATTAAGTACTGTAAGGGACTACACAGCTAAGATTTTCACTCCCCATCACACCTGTGTAATGTGATGTGACAGAAACAATAAACAAACAACTGTCCGTCATTCTAAATGGAGAAATGTCCAATAGGAATGTTCCTTAGCTTGTTTTTAAGGGAGGATTCAGGAGTGGCACAGTGGGTTGGTGTGTTAGCATGTTCGCCTCTCAGAGCTGAGGGTCGAGTCCCCATATGGGTGGAATTTCCAGTTTCTCTTTAGTGTGCAGGAGTTTCCTCCCACAGCCCAGAAACATGGCAGTCAGGTGAACTGAATAATCTAAATTAGCCAGGTGTGTGTACCCAGTGATGGGTTAACTTTATATAGAACCTTTCCCAAACCCAATGTAACTGAGAATTCACTTCTGAAACACCCTCCTAAAAGACTGAGGAGACTCCTGTTCCCTTAGATGGATCTTCAAATCCAGTCCGGGATTCAGCCAGAGAGATGCTC
Organism: Crenuchus spilurus; assembly: GCA_036984385.1. NCBI lineage: Eukaryota > Metazoa > Chordata > Actinopteri > Characiformes > Crenuchidae > Crenuchus > Crenuchus spilurus. The sequence goes on from BRDA01001891.1 coordinate 74,255, forward strand.
ACCACACCTGTTTATTACCAGGTTCAGCCAAATCACCACAATGTGATGCACTGTTTAGTGTTTCCCGTACTCTAACCGGAATTAATCCTGCTGTTCTGATCATTTAATACGTTTACACATCAACCAAGTCAAACTTACCCAGCTCAGAGAGTTCATGAGAGTCTGAAAATCGACCTGCAATGAGAAAATGAACAAAAATAACTACAGGTAGGGCAGAATTATTATCATCATCATCATCTTGGAGTCTGAAGATTTGATTTTATGTCGTTAGTCCTCAATTGTGGATGAGTTTTAAGGATTTTCAGTGGAATTTTACTGAGTTTTGGAGCTGGTGGATCATTGTCAGTGACACTGATGTGGTGGTGGTGGTGTATTAGTGTAACTACTGGAGTAAAAATAGTGCAGCCCACAGTGTCAGGACTAGAGAACCAACACAAACTGCTGAGCTACTGTTTCTGACTTTAGATCTACAAGGTGGACCAACAAGGTAGATGTGTCTAATAGAGAGCAGTGTTTAAAATCTCCAACAGCTCTCACACACCACCACCACGTCACTGAGAATGATCCACCTGCTCTGTGGTGGTCCTGACTAATCTGCTGAACTCTTTCTGATGTCCACACTCAGATGAAGTACTGTTATACACACAGTGTGCAGAGTCAGTGTGCGTGTGAGATTCAGCGGGGTGTTGATCAGCTCTTACCCGCTATCAGATAAGACAAAGTCCGGACTGCGCTTTCTAACTGAGCCGCTGCGCCAGGGTGCCGGGTCACATAATCCCGGTACCGTCCGTACAGTCTCACCAATTTATCCACATATACTTTAGACATTATAACAGCACACAAGTGCTTTTAAACCCCGAAAATCACCTACATATACACCGTGAACCACAGCTACAGTCAACTTCCCGTAAACAACGTATCAACTTCCGGGTGAATCCCTTAAAGGGGAAGAGTATGATCCATTGATCCCTAAGTAGCTGCCTTAGAAGGTAGAATTAAGAATAAAAACGCATTAAATACAATAATAACATATAAACAGCTCAGACTGAGCAGAGTTTTAAAACAGACTTGTATAAACATTAGATTTGGGACGCAATTCACTGATAACCTACACAGTTTGTTATATAAACTACTTTTTTTGTTATAAACTAGTTTTTTTTAATGAACAAAAAACGACTATATATATATATATATATATATATATATATATATAAGGAAAGTTTATGAACGAACTTTGAAATTGGCTTGAAAAAAGTTTGATAATAACGCTGAAAAGTTTTTATAAATAGGTAGAAAATTGTCACGTTAAATATAAAAACTTGAAAACTACATCTATGGCAAAATTAAATAAACCTTAATTTCTGTGTTACCTTAAATATGTAAAATTAATGGTTGTTAAAATGGGAAAAAGTGCACTAATGTTGAAAAGAATTCATAAAATGCTAGAAAGCTTTAAAAGTAAATTGACTCACCTCTAGTTTGCTAAACAGTTACTATAGTATTCCAGTTGGTGGCTGAGGTGTTGCTAGGCGGTTCCTATGGCATTTCAGGTGATTGCTAAGGTGTTGCTAGGCGGTTGCTATGGTATTTCAGATGGTTGCTAAGGTGTTACTAGGTGGATGCTATGGTATCACTAAGTGGTTGCTATGGTATTTCAGGTGGTTGCTAAGGTGTTCCTGGGTGGTTGCTATGGTACCCAAGGTGGTTGCTAAGGTTTTGCTGGTGTTATAATATTGCTATACAGGCTGTAATAGTAAGTAGAAAAATGCCTGCATGGCTCCTGTTGTGTGAGAATCTGCCAGCCTGGCCTTTAAAGGTCAAGCTCGTTAAGGACATTCCGCCATTCATTTTCTATGGGGAAAATTCATATGGTAATTTTACAAAATCCATAATTCTGATTTGGCCAAAAAGTGAAATCCTAAATTGAGACCATCATATCTACAAATTTTCATAATTTGGTCTTTCTAGCTCAAAAATTGTGAATTCTAGAGGCTTTTGAATTTCTGAGACAAAAGTTTAGAGACACATATTGCTGAATTCCAATGGGACCAAAAACCGGTGTTTAAACAATGATTTTTCGAAATCCATAAGACGGATCGCTCCAAAAAGCACAAGCAACTCGATCGGGTATCGATCTGACAATGGTGCCAAGTTTCATGGTTCTACGTCAAAATCCCTACTAAGAGTAGTTGTTTATATTTTTCGAATAGAATAAGAATAATAAGAATACCAACAACAGTAAATTGGCTTTTTCAAGCCAATTTAACTAGTTTTAGATTCCTGCCTTCTGGTGAAAATGCAATCATAAAATTAGTCAAAACAAGTAGCTGTACTTGCTGTAGCTTGTACAATCAATAAGCCAAATATGCTGGTACACACAAGGAATTAGTTTGCAGCAATTGGTTTTGGTATAAAAGAGACGCCAACAGCTTATCACTGTGGTATAATATTAGTCATACAGTGGTAACCCTACTTACGAGCATCTCTACTAACGAGTATTCCAGGTACCAAGTCGAGATCTCGGAATATTTTTGTTCCAGGTAACGAGTAAAATTCCAAGTAATGAGTAGCCTAAATTAGTTCAATTATGCCAAACCGCTAGGGGCGCTGCGGTCGTAGCATCCCCTAGATGCTACCGTAGAAGGAGAGGTCAGTCAATACGCTGTCCAGTAAAAGTGAAAGTGACACAAAGACAGCAAAAGGTAGTGAACAAGAAAGTTAGATACATTTTACTTTTACTTTTCATATGATAAGTGTAACCATGCCATACACGTACGCCCGTCCTCCTGTCCTCCTTAGCCACCAGCCTACACGAGCGCCGTCGTCGTCTCATTTATGTTTTAAAAACCCATATAAACACATTATTTACATATTAAAGTATACTGTATATTGGCCGGCTGACACAGATTAATCAGTTTTACATGTATTCTTATGGGGAAAATGTATCCAGCTAACGAGCAAACCAGCTAACGAGCTTGGCTCCTGCATGGATTAAACTCGTAAGTAGGGTTACCACTGTATCTGAGTATTAGTTACTAGAAAATTAGCATTCTAGTAAACAAGTGCACACTAAATTAGCGTTCTAGTACAGAAGATTAAACTTTTTGCCAATGTGATTGATTGCACCAAAACAGTGTGCAGCCCTAGATCTGCTTCTAGTAAACAAGTGCGCGCACACATTCAAGTACAGATGTACACAGTAACTTAGCATTCTTGTAAACAAGTGCACACTAGATTAGCATTCTAGTACAGAAGGCTTACATGTCATGAAAATAAGAATTCAAGATTGTCAGAATATTTAATTTGGGGTTAAATTAGTATTCAGACATTATCAACATTAAAACAGGCTTGAAATGGCACTATATGTGTAATAAATGAAAATGACTTTTTTTTTTTTTACAAAATTATGAACACAAACCTTTTTGGTAAATGAACTTTGGTAGCTGAATATCTCAGGTGCTTCACACTGAATAGTAAACTTGTCTGTACAGTAGATTGGACCCGTCCATCGGATGCTCTTGACTTTTCAGAAGTCAGACTGACTGAAAGATTCTGATCACAGTGTCTTAGATTAGTTTAACATTGTCACTGTGCTCTGATTATTATAAAGAGGAGGTTCATCTCAAGTTCATCTGAAAAGCTTTTATCTGCACATTATTATTATTATTATATAGATATAAGAAAGCATCCCACATGTCTGGCTGAGGACATCTCCTCCAGGTTACTGTCAGCTGATGGTTGAGGATGGATTGTAAGGGTGGGATGACTGCGAGTCCCTGAAGGAGATAAAAGTGGTCAAAATGTTAATTTTGTCACTTAAAGACTTTGGGCTATTGGGCCAGTTCTCCTCCCTGGAGCTGTGGCTGCACTGCCGGCTGCACTGCCTGCCCTGACAGATGATGTTGGAGATCTAAAGCAGCAGTTTGATGACAGCTGAGTCCCAACATCTATCAGATCACTACGACAACAGAGACGTCAGCTTTAGCTAAGGAGGACAGGAGGACGGGCGTACGTGTATGGCATGGTTACACTTATCATATGAAAAGTAACATTTATCTAACTTTCTTGTTCACTACCTTTTGCTACCTTAGCGTCGCTTTCACTAGCACTTTCACTTTCACTAGACAGCGGTCAAAGGTCAAACTGACCTCTTCTTCTATGCTAGCATCTAGGGGATGCTATGACCGCAGCGCCCCTAGTGGTTGGCATACTTGAATTAATTTATGCTACTCGTTACTTGGGATTTTATTCATTACCTGGACCAAAAATATTCCGAGATCTCGACTCGTTACCTGGAATACTCGTTAGTGGGGATGCTCGTAAGTAGGGTTACCACTGTATTTCCATCTTATTAAGGATTCTTGTTTGCTAACTACAGTTACACATTTTTTAAATGACTTTTTTCTAATCTCTTCTTTTTAGTCTTTCTCCTTTTACTGCTTTTTCTTCTCTTCTTTTCCTGTGTTCTCATTTTCCTTCTCCACTTTTTTCCCCTTTACTGTTTTTCTTTTCTCATTTTCTTTTTTCATTTCCTCTTTTCTTCTCTTCACCATTCTCTTCCCGTCTTCTCTTTTTCTCATCTCTTCTCTACATGTCTTCCCCTCTTCTCATCTGCATCATTTATTTTCTATTTTTCTTATCCTCTTCCCTTCTCTTCTTTTTTCCCATTTGCTTCACTGTTTTTTTTTCTCATTTTATCTCCTTTCTTCTATTCTTTCCTTTCTTTCCTGTTTTTTCTTTTCTCATTTCTTTTCCATGTCTTCTCTTGTTTTAATGTTTTTAATCTCTGTACCATTTTCTCTTCTCTTTACTGTTTTTTTCTAAATTTGTTGTCTTTTTCCCTTTTACTTGTTGTTCTTTACCATTTAATATTGTTTTATCTGTTCTCCTTTATCTAGTATTCTTTTTCATCCATTCTCATCTTTTTTTGTCTCTCTGCTCTTCTTCTTTGTCCTCTTTTCTTTTGAACTATTATTTTTTCTCGTGTTCCATCATCGTAGCTTCTTTAGTTTTATTGGATGTCTTCTCTCCGCTCCTCTGTGTCAGAGCTCGCTCTGCTCCGCTGTCAGAGAGGAAGAAAGAGGAGGGAAATGGAGAGAACATGTTGTAGTGTTATTATCTGCTCTCTAAGACTGAAGGCTGGATGTGTGTTTGTCACTCTTCAGTTTGTCTCCGTCTTCACTTCATAACTAACAGAGTCCAGCAGAGATGCTGAGCTTCTCATAAAGCTCATCCAGATCAGTCGGCTTCTCTTGATAAAAGCAGCTTCTAAACCAACAGGGCACCATTTTAGACCACCATCTTATTAAATCTTCCATATACAGAAATACTTCTTAAAAGGACTTTATGGTGGTTGGTATGATGTTCTTCTCTTGAGATGTTTTGTGCAGGAATTACCAACTTTTAGAGAAAATGTAGTCATGCACCAAAAAAATTTAATTTTGCTTTTAGAATTTTATTTTAAGAGTAAATTTTTTTATGAATTACACAAAGTGCCTTTTTGTTTTAATGTTGATCAGTAGGGCTTATAAAATGTATCTTGAGTGATTAGAATATTTGAGTAAATGACCATTCAGACAGCATAAACATCAGTTTAAAAGTCAATTTTATATTTAAAATGAAGCTCCTAGAGTCTGAGACGCACACAGTCCAAGCTGTCTGAAGTCCAGTGTGCAGGTTCTGCAGTCTGTGATGGTTTGAGCTGCTGCTGTTGGTCCACAAAGTCAACACCTACCAGGAGATTTTAGAGCACTTCATGCTTCCATCTGCTGACAAGCTTTATGGAGATGCCCAGCAGCTGCCCACAGTGCCAACACTACTACTGACCATCATATTACTGATGAGCATTAAAACACAAAAAGGCTGAAATGTCACAATATTCTAATTCTGATGATGTATGACTGTATTACACAGAACACACACATCAGTAATACACACAGAAAAACATCAGTTGTCAATGAGGGTCTGTTTAATATGTGTCTCTGTTTGTGTGAAAATGTCCTCAGGCTTGCTCCGGGACGTCCCTGGAGTCCAGACATCTTATGTTTACATGCAGTCAGTCAAACTACTGCACTGAAGATGTCCTCTATCACACCTGCAGCGCACAAACCTCCGATAGACGCCACCCAGCTCACTGGGGAAGCTTCTGATTGGCAGGAATCCTGATGGTTTACGCCTTTGTCATGAATAATTCATTGCTGCCTATTTCAGAAGTGATAAAATTTTAACTACAATATTTTCAGAATTTTAGAAAAAAAAGACTAGAAAGGTAAAGTGAGACGAGGAGGAGATTTTCAAGGAACATTCATGAAGGAAAACGTAAATATAAGATCAACCAGGTGATGGACATTAAGGGCAGTGTGGAGGGTAACCATGTATCCTCTTTATGCTGGATATCTTTTGTAGATTGCCTAAAAGGTCCAGGATTTGGACTTCTGTTGACCTTTGTTAGACTTTTCTGGCACCGTGGACGCCTTCCTGCTGCTGATGGTCCCTCTTTGAAGACAAAAATATTCATTATAATATTCATTTTAGGTCTGTGATGTGTTAGATGGTGGTTGGCCCGTTCAGCACCGAGGTCTTGGGTTTGAGTCTGTATCTGGGTTGAGTTTGTTCTCTCTGTGTGCGTTGGTTTCCTCTGGAATGTCCAGTTTCCTCCCACAGTCCAAAAACATGGAGGTCAGTTGAATTGGGTGCTCTAAATTGTCTTGGTATGTGTGTGCACAGCGATGGATTGGCACCCTAGAGAGAGCGCCATCTACCCGCCAATTTTTGCTGTCTTGGGCCACGGCTGTTGATGGCAAACAGCATGACCGGGATTCAAATTTGCGATCCTCTGGTCATAGTGTCAGCGTCATAGCCTGATGAGCCACTCGGGGGCCCCCGAAAATTGAGCCACTTTGACAAGACCAAAGAGTTATGATCAGACAGCTGGGTCAAAGGTGCAAGGCTTTTGGGTTGCTCATCAGCACTGGTTTAGCCAGTCCCAAATCTCAATCTGAGCATCTGTGGAATGTTCCGGTCCAATCTGTGGCACTTCCTACCTCTAAACTTACAGGACTTAAAGTATCTGCGGCTAATGTCTTAATGCCAGATAGTGCGGGACACGATCAGTGGTCTCCCATCAACGTGGTGGGTTAAAGATGTTTTGGTGGCAGCAGGACCCACAACAAATCAGCCATTTTAATCCTTCATTGGATTAATTCTGAAAAAATGCTAATATAGTAGCGTATTTTGCAAAGAGTTCTTCCTGTGCACTCATTCAAATATGATGGTCAGTCAAAAATGATCTGCACTTTAGTTCTATTAAAACTTTTGTTGACTGCAAAGTCTTTCTGTATCAGGTCTGTCAGTGTGTTACATCAGTTCATTTATGACTGCAGCAACAAATATGGCCGCCACACTTATGATGTGCATAAAGATGAGCAGAGTGCTGTGATTGGTTGCAGATGCAGACTAAAAGTTAAAAGTTTAAGTCATTACTGGTGATGAGACATGGATTTATCACTACGAGTCTGAGAGTAAACGACAGAAACATCCTCAATCAACCAAGAAAAAGCTCAAAAGCCAATCAGCTGCTGACAGTTTTCTGAGTCTGAAAGAAGCAATAAGAGGACGGAGACTCGGGTCTGATGAAAAGGTGAAGACAGCGGTGCATTCAGGACTCACAGCTCAGCCGAAAAACATGTTTTAATGAGGGAATAACAGAGCTGAGAGATGGATAAAGTGTAAAAGCATAAAAATATTTGTATATAAACTGATTACAATAAATTTGGTAACTTTATAATAGCTTTTATTAATAGCTCATTAACTAATGATTAATAACGGTGAACAAATCAGTAAATAATTTGTTAATGAAATTCTCATGAACTAATGATTTGTTCAGTTATTAATCATTAGTTAATGAGCTATTAATGAAAGTTATTATAAAGTGTTACCAAAAAATCTTACAGAAATCTGAGGTATGTGCAGTTCCTGACTGCTTATAGGCTGTTTTTCTTTAGACAGATAGCCTTTACTGTCATTATCCAAGCATACATAGTATACATAGTACAATAAAATTGGAAGCTGCTCCTTAAAAGTGCACACAGCGCAGTATATAAATACAAAAACTGAGACTAACTAAGAAAAACTACTGTGCAAAAACAAGATCTAAACATATAGGTACACAGACAGGCCAAAACAAAACAAAACAGATGAGACATCAGTTAGTGCAGGTTCCCGTTTAGCATCGTGATAGCTTTGGGAAAGAAGCTGTCCCTGAGTCTGTTTGTTTTGGCTGGTATGGACCTGTTACGCTTACCAGAAGGCAACAGGTTGAAGAGATTGAAGCCGGGGTGAGTATTATCCTTTAGAATATTGCTGGCCCTGCTGAGACAGCGGGAGTTATAGATGGAGTTTATGGAAGTCAAAGAGCATCCAATGATTTTTTCCGCAGTGTTGGTCACCCTCTGCAGTCTTCTTCTGTCAGCCTCTGTGCAGCTGGAGTGCCACACTGACACAGCATATGTCAGCAGGCTCTCGATGATGGAACGGTCACCAGCAGGCTTGTGTGTAGTTGCTCCTTCCTGAGCACCCTCAGGAAGTATAGCCGCTGCTGGGGCTTCTTGACCAGTGCAGAGGTGTTGACTGTCCAGGAGATTTCTGCAGAGATGTGTACTCCAAGGATTTTGAATGACTCCACTCGCTCCACACGTTCGCCATTGATGCACAGGGGGGCAGGGGTGGCCCTGTTCCGCCGGAAGTCCAGGATGACTTCCTTAGTCTTGGTGATTTTCAGTGCCAAGTTGTTAGCTGCACTCCACTCGCCAAGTTTCAGGACCTCATCTCTGTAGGCCGCCTCGTCACCACCTGTTATCCGTCCAATCACCGTTGTGTGATCAGGAAATTTCACAATGATGTATGGAGTGAGTACAGAAGTGGGCTCAGCACACAGCCCTGGGGGGAGCCGGTGCTGAGGGTACAGATGGAGGAGAAGTGAGGACCCAGTTTCACCTGCTGGCGTCGGTTTATTCAGAAAGTCCTTGATCCAGGAGCAGATCGATGGTGGGAACCCCAAATTGGCTAACTTGGGTATCATGACTGAATGTCCAGTATTATTGTATTGAAGGCAGAACTGTAGTCCATGAAGAGCATCCTGACGTAGCTGCCCTGGTTCTCCAGGTGACTCAGTGCTGAATGGAGGGCGATGGCTATTGCATCTTCTGTGGATCTGTTTGTTTGGTATGCAAATTGATGGAGGTCCAGAGCAGCGGGGAGACATGTTCTGATGTGTTTCATAACCATTTCTTTACCATTTGTTTTGTTACACTTGCACTTACTGTCTAGTTAGCGCAACAAACACTAATCATGGAACTATAACATCAAAAACAATCCATTATGAAGATAAAGACTTAAAAAGAGCTGAACACTCTAGTGATCAGCATTAAAGACGATGTTAAGGCTGATTGGTGTAAACAGAACTGGAATATGAGCTGTGGGTGATGCAGTTTAGGCACTTGTTCAGTTGAATCCTGCCACTCTCTTCTTATGCATACCAACACGATCTTAAAACTGATCTAGAACACTGCAGCATGGTGTGTTCTCAAGCTTCCTGAGTTTACCCTCACTTCCCTCTCTCTGTGTAGTTGCCCGCATCAAATTTTAAACCCAGATGCTTTGCCTACAAAGCTGGACCAGCTTCTTCCTTCCGATGATCAAAAATCTCAAACCTTTTGAGCTTCAATCATGGCTAGGCTTGACATGCCATCCTTTAAGATGTGTGGAAGACCAACATCAAGAGTTCTGGCACCCAGATGGTGGAACAAACTTCCACTGCCTGTCTAAGTCACTCACCGTCTTCAAATGGAGTCTGAATGTCCAAAAGTTAGTGGACGCCCCTTCTAATGACTGCATTTGGTTGATGAGGTGGTGATGATGCTAATCCAACATCCTGATGTCACTAATGTTATTGTGGCTAAATACCATCAAATCCTCACAGCAGTGCTTCAGAATCTAATAGAAAGTCTTCTCTGGACAGTAGAGATGGTTAACAGGATAAACTTGTACTTATCAGAAAAACGTTGAGCTGGCAGGCATGAAGTTTGTCTGGGATGTCAGATGTCATGTGACGATGTTTACTGCATGTATAAATAAGCAAGCACACCAGTCAGTTGTAGCAGAGTGTAAAACCATCATCATAGACAAAGGACGTGATGGGACTGATGTCCAAAAGGGCTGATAATAGGGTATCAAGTCTCTGTCAGTGTGTTCCATCAGTTCATTTATGACTGCTGTGCAACAAATATGGCCGCCACTCTTATGATGTGCGGAAAGAAGAGCAGAGTGCAGTGATTGGTTACAGATGCAGAATAAATATATAGTGATACTGTAAGGAAGGTGAACATTTGTTAAAAAGAGTCATTACTGGTGATGAGACATGGATTCATCACTACGAGTCTGAGAGTAAACGACAGAAACATCCTCAATCAACCAAGAAAAAGCTCAAAATCCAATCAGCTGCGGACAGTTTTGTGAGTCTAAAAGAAGCAATAAGAGGACGGAGACTCAGATCTGATGAAGAGGTGAAGACAGCGGTGCATTCAGGATTCGCAGCTCAGCCGAAAACATGTTTTAATGAGGGAATAACAGAGCTGAGAGATTGACAGTGTGTAAAATCTTGACATCACTAATGTTATTGTGGCTAAATGCAGTCAAATCCTCACAGCAGTGCTTCAAAATCGAATAGAAAGTCTTTGTCTGGACAGTATTGACAGCTAACAGGATAAACTTGTAATTTTTGTAAAAAACGGTGAGTTAGCAGGTATGAAGGGATGTCAGATGTCATGTGACTGTGTTTACTGCATGTATAAATCAGTGAGCACACCAGTCAGTTGTAGCAGAGTGTAAAACCATCATCATAAACAAAGGATGTGATGTGATGTGACTGATGTGTGATAATAGGGTACTGAGTAAACATGGTGGAGGCAGCATCACAGAAACCACTAACTTTGTGGGATGTTCTGGAGCTGCCGTGCTGAGAATGGACTTCTCGTACACTGAGCCTCCCAACGCCACAACAGTGGTGTCGCACAGGACAGTGATGCCACTGATTCTGATGCAAGTGGTACAGAGCAATTGACACAGCACAGTGAACCAGTCTTAAAGCTACACTAAACATGGACTTAACACTACACAAAAGTGAATCTGGACCCGTGACTTCCTTAATCAGGCTCACCGGACTACACTCCTTACCAGGTTTGCTGTAGATGCTCTTAACTTTAGATTTATGTTTTTTAATTGGAAATCTGAGATAAAATTGAAGTAAATAATAGACCTTATAGAATCTAAATAATAGACTTTTGGGATAAATGTTTTTGAGAGTAAGTAAAATCACAGCATCCCTGTAGGACCACAGGTCATCCTCCGCTGCCCTGTCCTAAAGTGATGCTCTGAATCAGTGGCATCGTTTGTCCAACATGGAAGGACTTTGGCTGCATTGATTCTCTGCAGATAGAAAGCATGAAGAGAACAAGACGGCAAAAAAATAAAGAAGAGAAATAGAAAATAAAGAGAAAGACGAGCGCTCTGAAATTCATCCCTCCATCTCCTCCTCCTCTTCTCAGACAGATTCCTTATGCAGATAAGCCACCTCGCTGCTTTTCCCAACATCTCTTTCACAGTGGAAATGGAGATGGAGAAGCATGTCGGCTCACCAGCTGTGTGCTGCCCTTGTCCTTGTGTGTGTGTGTGTGTGTGTGTTTGAGACGTGCATCTGAGAAAGCAATCTCACCATAATGAAATCTCCTGTGTGCACATACACCTGGCCAATCTCACTGTAATGAAAGTTAGTGTGCACACACACCTGGGCCGAGACCAACCGGAGGCGGCCCACCAGACACACACACTTACTGGTGCACCTGGAAAAAATTTGTAAAAATTTCATTTTTGTTCATAATTTCATTCAAAAAGGGAAACTATCGTAGTTGGACAAAAGTATTGGGACACTTGCTCATTCATTTTCTCTTGAAATCAAGACCGTTAAAGAAATGTATTGTATTTTTTGTAGGAACTGTCTCTACAGTCTAGCGAAGGCTTTTTTTTTCCCTAGATATTTCACCATTGGTGTGAGGATTTGATTGCATTCAGCCGCATGATG
>BRDA01001892.1:13952-33887 GCA_036984385.1 Crenuchus spilurus
CTGACAACACCTACATGACTTGGAAGCCTGTACAAATCCCATTTCTACTGACATACGCACCTGTACTATGAATAGCTGCTCAGAATCACTTATTATAAGTAAATGTTAGTGTCTACATTACCTACATTAGTCCCTAACACGACTAATTCATTAATATCTACATTATCATGTTTCCTTATATCACTCAAAACAACACATACTGGAGGTATACTCATCCTCTTCATCATCTTCTTCTTCATCTCTGTAAAGTACTGGACCATCTGAGTCTGAGTCATTGGCTTGAGGTTCTCGAACAGTGTCCGGAATAACGGTCACTCCGGGGTTTTCCACATTGACCACCTGAGGTTTACGGCTTCCTTCAGTTCTGCAACACAACCACAGGAGAGATTCAACACGTTCTTGAAATGCCAACAACAAAATACAAACATAACAGTAAACAGGAAATCATTTGGGTCATACAACTTACCACGTGCTTGCAACCACTTCATGTCATAATCTGCAATATTTGTGATGCAATTTTATCCTTTAACAATTCACTTCAACAGTGATTCTGACACATACTATTCACTAGATGGCACTTTCTGGAGACAACAGGTAGTTTAGTCATGTGCTCAATGCAGAGTACAGCAACACAGTGGTCAAAGATTATTCCATGAACAGCACAATTCTTATACTAACTTTAAATCAGAATTCAGTTTGTGTGTGTATGGAGTTCTAAACACAGCTCACCCACTCATGTGTTTGTTTATAAGACCGTGTTGACACCTGATGATGAGGAAGTGTCCAATTTTACTTTTACTTTTTAGTGCTGCTACTAAACTGTCTTTCTCTTTCGTTTGGAAATTTATTTTATTTAAATGTAATTTTTATCTGGAGGTTTGTTAAAAGAAAGGTTTGTATAATTTAGTGCACACTTACATTGAGATGTAAGAAGTTTCCATTAAAAGAAGAGTTGAATAAAAACATTCCTGTGTGCAGTTATTTAAAACTGGCTAATCAGAATCGGCCAGTCGTATGTTAAAAAAATTGGAAATTGGAATTGGCCAATACAATTAAAATCAGAGCAGCTCAATAAAAAAATTATAATAAAAGATACTGGGAATCTGTTTACTGTTCCCAGAGTAATATTTATATTAAACAAGTATTTTTGAAGAATGAATTTTTCAATAAAGTTTTAGAAAAGAAAAAGGTTAAAATCAAGGTTAGCAAAAGTTAAGTGAAAGTGACTAGAACTACTTTTTTATTTTGTGACTTGAGTTTGAAAGAAAATATGGTAACACTTACTATGAAGCCTTTATTTATAAGCAATTATAAATGTGGTAATAACTATTTATAACTTGGTAATAATGCTTTGTAAGTATACTTATAAACTCTAATAATACCTCATAAGGTTGTATATTATAACTCAGGGTTGGATAACTTATAAACATGTTATAACATTAATTTAATAAATTACCAGTCAAACATTTGGACACCTTCTGGACATTCAGTGTTTTTTCATGATTTAAAAATGGTCTGTATTGTAGATTAATACTAAAGTCATCCAAACTATGAATAAACACATATGTAATTATTTAGTAAACAAACAAGTGTTAAACAAACCAGAATATGTTTATATTTGACATTCTTCACAGTAGGCACCTCTTGCTTAGATGGCAGCTTTCTTGGCATTTTCTCAGTCAGCTTTATGAGGTAGTCACCTGGAATGGCTTTCAGTTAACAGCTGTGTCTTGTCAGGAGTTCATGACTTGCATTTCTTGCCTCTTAATGTGTTTGAGACATCAGTTGTGTGTCTACTTTGAAGTAAAATCTAAAACATGTTTTGGTTTGTTTAACACTTTTAAGTTTACTACATGATTCATTATGTGTTCCTTCTGGATGACTTCAGTATTAATACATAAAAAGGAAAAAAAACAAAAACATTGAATGAAAAGATTCAAAAGCCAAACTTTTGACTTTTACTGTAAGTTAACAATCCCTGAGTTATAGTATATAATTAGAGTCTTATGATGCATCATTAGAATTTATAAGTATGATTATTACTAAGTTATAGAGTTATAACCACATTTTTAATAATAGCTTATAAATACAAGCTTCATAGAAAGTGTTACCAAAATGATATCTTGCAGAGGTTCTCGTGTCTCTTCCTGTGTTGAGTTTCCTGTTTGTCAACAGGATTCAGCAATAGTTCAGAGGCTTCTGTTATATAGTCAAATTGATTTTCCTATAAATGCTTTCTTTTACGATAACCATCGAGCAGGATAAGTAAACTGTACTCACTGTAGGACACCATCTGCTGCAGTCTTCCCCTCCTCTGTCTCTTTCTCTGTGCTCTGTGGTTCTCCTGTGGCGTTTGAGGAAAGTTCACTTGAGGACTCTGTGAACGATGTCTCCTCTGTGACTTCATTTACGTGGGCATGAACTCTCTTTGGCTCCACTGAGGATTCCGGCTGCTTATTTGCATCTTCGCCAACCTGAGACAACTGCTTTACAGACTTCTCCTCTGTGCTGGGGGCTGCCGTCCCATTCCTTTGGTCCTTTGTGGAAGAGCTTCCTCCAACCTGACTGTCAGTTTCAGGTGGGGCTTTGGCACAAGGTTGTGGGGACCTGGACTGGCTGGTTTTTTTGCCATGCTTAGTCTCTGCTGGAGTCAGTTCTGAGACACCTTCTTTGAGGATCTTCGCACCGGCTGCCGACGCCTGTCCAGAGGCCTGAGTGGAACTCTTAGATGTCCCCGTAATTTTCTTAGGATTGGAAGATTTAGCTGTGGAGAAAGAGAAAGGAGTGAGAACTTTGTTTTGTGATCAGTAGAATGAGCAGAAGATTTCTGTTAGTAATGATATTGAATGTTCAGGTCTTATATAATCAGTAATTAACTGATTATGGCTGATACTGATGTCATACAGACAATTTAAAAAAACTACACAGTCATATCAGAATATTATGGCAAACCCTAGTATGAAATAAACTCAGTTTTGGATGCCACAGATGCCACATGACAAGGTAAGTTGCATGTATAAATAAGTGAGCACACCAGTCAGTTGTAGCAGAGTGTAAAACCATCATCATGGGCAAAGAATGTGATTTCACTGATGTGAACAGGGCATGACATCAGAGTACCATGTGAAGGATGGTAACATCTTGAAAATGTTAACTTTGTTGGATGTTCTAGATCTGCTGTAGTGAAGGTGTACTGAGACTGGACTTCTCATACACTGAGTGCCTCCCAATGCATAACCCCCTCACATAGGCCATTTATCCCAGAGTGGAGCGAAGAGTTCGGTGAGTGGTACAGAGCAATCAGTGAACTGTTTAACCTCTGTTTACTCCCACTGTTAAGTAGGTGGTCATGATATTCTGACACGATTGTGCATTTTAATGTAAATTATGTAAAATTCACATTACAATATGGCCATTACAGAAAATGGTCAGTGTCAGCAAAGGACAACCCAAAAATAAGACACAGTATCGACAGCAATTATCAGGCATAATTTCAACATGGGGCTGATCATTTCATTTTGAGATATTGTGCATCCCTGCTTAGCAGATTTTATAAATGATAACATCTAAACACAAATGTAAGCAATGCAAACACAGTCTGCAAGGGAACAAAAACTTTTATGAAGTTAATAAATGTCCAATTTACAAAGGCTGCTGTTGATGCTCCAGCTCTCCACAGAACTAAAGAGAGCAAGGACAGAGCAGCGGTGGACAGACAGCGTCTCCTCCTTTCACAAAATCATGCAGCATGAACAAACAGCATGCAAAACACGAACCGTACAACACAGTAATTCCCTAGGTTATTCATTCGTGTCAGACAGAAAACACACAAAACAGTGGCCAGTTTCATCATTTCACCAGCAAGACACGAGACTGCTCATGCACACAATCCACCATCAGCAGCCATAAGAGTCAGCAGACATAACGATTCAGAAAACTGCTTGCACAGCAACATCACACATAAAGCACCGTACACAGGCTTTTACATGTCCAGGCATTTAACAGATCTCAGGTTTGAAAAGAGAGAAGTTGTGATGCACTTTGCTCACAATGCAGCACAAATTTTCTCATTTCTCCTTTTAGCAAAACTCTTCAACCAGGTCAGCTTCTGAAATCAACTGCTCATAATAATAATAATCCTTACAAGTTATAGGTATTCAAATGTTCTCTTCAATTCCAACTTACTAGTGCATGTCCATTCATGAGAATATTATGAATTTTATACTTTCAATAGTAATTTATTCAAATTCAGAATTAAATATGAAATTCTGGATTTTCATGAGCTATAAGTCATACTGATCAACATAAACGGCTCGAGATGTCACTTTAAAATATAACTTTACTTTTTGAAATTAAATTCTAAAATAATCTCTAGTCTGTATTAAATAATATGAATGTTTTTACAACAATAACTTGTAAAGAAATGTATTATTTCTTGATGGCTGAATTTAATTGCTCACTAATGTATCCCTAAAAAAAAAATTTTCATATATTTTTACTCATTACATGTAAAGTGTCATTTCAATGTTCTCTTTTGTTAATGTTGATACTGTTTGAATTTACAGTACCAGACAAATGTTTGGACACACCTTCTGGACATTCAGTGGTTTTTCATTTATTTAAAAATTGTCTGTATTGTCCAAACTTTTGAATGGTACTGTAAATAAACAAACCCTGAGTTATAATATAGAATTATGGTCTTATGATGCATTATTAGAGCTTATAAGTATGCTTACAACGCATTATTACCAAGTTATAAAGAGTTATAACCACAGTTATAATGGCTTATCAGTATTATAGCATTCAGCATTCATTTACAATGTAGGGAAAAATAAATAAAATAAAAACACTGAATGAGAGGGTGTGTCCAAACATTTGACTGGTACTGTATTTAATCTCCAAATGAAATATTCAAATAATCTGAGTTTCTGGATTTCTGATTTATATGAGCTATAATTCATACTGATCACCATTAAAACAAAACATCAACTTCATACTAATCAACTTTCACCATATGTATTTTTTGATGGAGCATTGTATTGTCTTCTGTTTTAATATGGGCTTATGCTTTTTATATAGGTTACTAAAGGCACAATGGTGGACAATAATTTAATCTAATCTCTAAAATGCTAACATTGTGCATATTATCAGTTTAGCAGAATACAGATGAAACAGAATCTATTTATAGGTTTGACAGCTGAACATAAGACTTCCTCAAGAACATAAAACATTTGTTCTTCCTCTTTGTCAAATAGTACCACTCAATTTACATTGACATCAATATAGACACTGTGTGTCTTATTCATAGAGTTTACTTTGTACAAACATATTGTGTGCCCACAAGACCAAATTAGCCTAATTAGAAAGAAATCACAAGTTTGAGTTCCCCAGTGCTTGAAACTAAGTCTCATCATGGGATAACGGTTCTGATGGTGCTACTATATTGCTTTAGAGGATGGATGGCAATAAACAGGACTCCTTCATGCACAACACATCCAACAAACATGCAACGATGATGACGATGCTCCTAAGCCTCGATACTCACCATTCCCACGGGTTGCGTTTCGTGGGGTTTGTTTGGGTGGAGGAGCAGAAGACTGTTTACTGGTGCCCTTTGGCATCTTTTTACCCCCTGCCTTTCCATCCTTCCTGCCCCCTGAGCCTGCGGCCCCACTCGAGGGCTTGGTGGACGGAGCTTGCTGCTTTTTAGCAGTGTTCCTCTGAGCTCCAGCCTCGCTGGCCTGTGGACTGTGTTTGATTTCTTTCTTTTCTACACAGAGAGGAGCAAAGCACTCTAATGCATTAGCAACCAGCCTCAGACAGACAGACACACGGACAGACGAACAGACAGAGTTGGAGAGATGTCAATTGCGAATGGCTTCACAAATTTGGGTGAGTCAGTGTAGCTGGCAAGTCCTCCATGATGAACTTAACAGGCTAAGAGTGGATAAAACCAAATAACATTCAAGCTTCAAGAAGGAGGCCTTTCATCAGCAAGACACTTTCCTGCAAGTGTGCTGCCAAATGTTATCAAGAGGCTAAAAGGATCTGTCTATGCAAAGTGCTCTGGACAAAGCAGGAGTATACACAGAGCAAACGCAAAGGTCAGTGATCCACTTCAGCTACGTAAATGAATGGCTCAACCAAACATGCTAATGTAACTAAATATGAATACGAGCTACTATCATTCTCATAATGCTAACTTGCAGCACTGCTGGCCATTAAACTTGCAACATCAGCAAAGACATGAGATATCAAAGTGATCTTAACCTGAATCGCAGTTTGGACCTCTGTAGATGAGGCTCTAACACCTCTGTATCGCTGGCTGGTCAAGGTACTGGCAATACATGGGAAGCACCAACAAGAATGGACCCCAATCTGACACCAATCTAACCATAACACCTGGTGCTGGAGCTGTACACCACTGCATAATGCATTCCTCCAGGAGCCTTCCACTGCAGTGCTGCCATACATGGATTTCTGACCTACTTGGACAAGTTTCAGTCAAATGTAATGCATTTCCTCTTCAGTGGCCAGCAGTGTATTTGCTTTCAGTTACTGTATGTTATGAGGGTGAGCGAAAAATGATTTAATTAATTCAGTTTTCAGAAAAGACAAGCTATTCAATACACTTTGTCCATCTATCAACAAGCTTTCAGATTATTACACATGTTTTGAGGTGAACTGTGAGTCATGAATGCATCGCTGTCTTCATTGCTTCACCAGACATGAATCTCCACCTAGGGGTGATAGTCTAATAGGACAAGATCAGGACTATAGGGAGGATGCTTTACAGGGTTTTGGAGAGTGTCAAAAGAATGGGTGGTGGTGTGCGAATGTGCGAACTATCATGCAACAACACAACACCCTTGGATAGCAATCTTCTGTGGTTTGTTTGAATTCTAGACTTCAGCTCTTCACTGTAAGGAGCACTGTTGATTGTTGAACCGTGCAAATCATAATCAGAGCAGCCATTTTTTGTTGCACTGCAGCCATAAATGAACTGACGTAACATGTTAAAACCTGCAGAGCAGTTACTACGAAGAAGGTGACCTAGTACAGAAAGTGCTGGTAAGACACTGCGGCCAACAGAAGTTTAATATAACGAAAGTGTGGATCATTTTTGACTAACCATCGTATTTATTACTGAACTTCTCTTTAAAACAGATCAAAGTAGGATCAATGGGAAAGTTTCAGACTGCTGATAGCACTCCACTTCCAATTTCTAAAGAGCCCTGGAGTTGAGCGCAGAGGGGGCGGCTGAATGACGGGGAAAATGTGGTCTGAGAACGTCAGATTGCTTTAGCAAATGGTACATCCCTCAGCTGAAACTTTGACAGTAACAGTGAATGTACTCAGACCTGATCGTTCAGCCACAACACCGCAACCAAAATCTCTGCAAAAAAGATCGATCTATGTGTGGGCACAGCAATCCTCCATGAATAGAGTTCAATCTACAGACGGCTATAGATCTAGTTTACTTGATGACTCATCTACTGATTCTTTCATTTAAACTTCAGTCAAAATCACTAAGCAACAGGAATTTAACTTCTCAATCTAAACTCATTCTGCTGCATCTGTCACACATGACTCAGACACTCAATTCTCTACAAATAAGTCTATAAAACTACTCAAAACATTCATTTCAAAAGAAAAGGGTCTATGTTGAAATCACAATGTTATCAGGAAACAGTGAAGTACAGGAAAATGTGTCAAATGAATGGTGGTTGATAACGGACCAAAGACTGTATATAAGAAGTGGACATAGTGAGAGGCCAATATCTTTCTGATGCCCTATAGTGGCTGGTTGCATTAAACTCCGCCCACAACCATTATATTGAATGGGAGTTATAAGAAACTTTGAAATTATTTTCCTAATTCAGTGATGTCTGTCAGCTGTGTTGTGTTAATTTCTTAAAATGTACCTACACTAAATAACCCCCCCCCCAAGTGTTTTCTTTACAATAAATGCATTTTATAGAAATTATTTAGGGATATTTAAAGAGATATGGTTATGAGGTGACTGACAGCTTGGTTGAGTTGACTGGCAGCTCATTCTGACTGTTGTGGACGTGACTTGTCACAGCAGCTAATGCTAGAAATACAGCTCTGCTTATAATAATATTTGTGAGAGGAGCTTAAATAAGCAGAGACATGTTTGTGAGAGCGAATCAGACAGCTGTGCATTTTTTCCCACCAAATGATGCAATCTGTCATTCATATTCAATCTAGGAACCACTGAATGAGTGAAACACGTGTCAAGTCACATTAACTAAGCTTTTGAAATAAAACCACATACAATTTCTAAAAACTGTAATGACCAATGTATAGCCAACACATCTGTTTATTCAGTTCTGAGCTCTAAAGTCTTGGCTACAAATGTTTAGAGTGTTTTTTTCACACTACATCAGAGTGTCTGAAATACCCTCAGACTCCAGGGGGTTAACAGGTCTGGCTGCGTACTCACAGTAAAAGGGGCGTCACCCCAAAAGAGGGGGTGGAGTTTGAAAGGTAGCGCTGCCTCGCTTTCCATCTCTACTGCACAATTTGCACCTAATGCGCAAGCAATATGATCTAAATGGAAGCATACTGTGTAGTTCTTATATACAGTCTATAACTGACTGTGCAACAGATAAAGGCTAGTAAAATTAAAGATATGGAAATATATGTTATACAGATTTTGTCCGTTTCTGACAAATAAATCAATAGAAATGGTCAAAATTACTTGGATTGGATGTTTCCTTAATGTGCATTCAAGTTTTTCAAAAAGAATGTGTGAGGTACACGAAGCGTAGGACATATAAAATAAATAATATAATGTTACCTTCTGTGTCATTGATTATTGTGGCTGCATCTGTTTTCTTATCAGTGGTGGTGTCTGCAGACTCAATGTCCACTTTGACCTCTTCAGTAACTCCACTGGGAACTGCATGTCCATTTAAAGTCTCTGTGCTCACTGAGTCTTCTGGAGAACAGCACACAACACAATCAATGAATCAATCAATCAATCAAAAAATTTTATATAGCGCTTTTTACAACGGACGTTGTCACAAAGCAGCTTTATATAATTGGCACTAGAACAACACACACACACACACACACACACACACACACACACACACAACAGTATATTACACATTCCCTTGCTGTTGTAATTAAACTTTGCATCTAGATATTGGTAGCGGTATGAATACTGAATATACAAACTCAATTTCCACACTTTCTAAAAATGGAAAAAAATCTGAAATATGCAATTTGTCCAATCATTTGAATTTTTGCTTAATAGACAAAAAGACAACAAAAAGATTTTCAGAGTGTTTTCAATTTAAAAAATCATTATATTTGTAAATTGATGGCTGCAACACACTCACAAATGTTTGGAGAGTGGCATGTTTACCACTGGGTCACATCACTTTTTCTTTCACTTATACGTTTTAATCATCAGGGAACTGAAGATACTAATAGTTGCAATTTAGCAAACTGAATTGAGTTCCTGGGAAAAGATCTCTCCAAAATACTGATGTAAACCTCTGCATCAATGGCACCTTCACATATATGCAGATCACCCATGTTTATGTTTATGACATTAGGCAGATGCTTGACGTGTTTTGTCTCCATTAAGAGAATTATCTCAGCTAGTACAGACAGGTTAGTCAAACTACTCTTCATTTCAGACACAGTTAGAACTAAATCATCACTAATACCTAGAAAGAAGGAAAGAGACAAAATTACACACAATATAAGAGCTTTACAATACATTACAATAAGTGTTTTAAACTGTGTCAAGCTGAGCTGTACTATTAGCTCAAAGGGTTCAAGGTGCGACTCGAGAATCTTTTTTATTTTGTAGGTGAGAATCAGGATGAATCTATTTCTTTTCTTCTCACATGGCTTCAGGCGCAGAGAACTCACCAGCATTCCTGCATAAGATTAATATATGGCTTCCTCTTTATAATACCGTTTCAGCACTTTAAGTGACAAATGATTTTCCAAAGTACTCTAAAGTCCATGTGGCTTTGTCCATTACAGTAGCATGATGGTTTTTAAAACTACACCACCTGACAGCTCAATGGTCATGCAGAGTCAACAGCAGTTTCCGTCTTTGGCCTTTACACAGCAAGATTTCATTTGACTCCCTGAACGTGTACATGATCTTATGAATTGTAGATGGTAAAAACTAAATTCTTTGCTGAGAAACATTTTAAGTCTTTTAATTTACTGACAATTCACGACTTATCCTTGCAGGGTCAGCGCTCTGCCCATTTGGATCACGCAATGCGCGTGGGGCCCCAAAATGTAGAGGGGGGGGTGGGGTGTTGGTTACGTGGCAGATTTAAGTGGTGGAGGGAGGGAGGATGGGGGCTTAGGGTACCCACATGCCTTATTACTTGTACCTTCTCAGCCTCTGTTCCAAATTTGTGTGTCGAGTGTGCTGCAGGCAGCAATTTCTAAATTTGTTAACATTTAATGGAATTAAGAATACAAGTCATGTAATAATTATTAAATTATTAATAATAATTTAATAGTTAATGTAAATTAATATAATATAATATAATATATAATATAATATAACATAATATAAAATAATATATACATCCATTCCATCCATCGATTTTCACACCAACTTAAACATAATATAATAATAACTTATTATAATTAATCATTAATAACAATCTTTTGTCTGTTAAATAAAAACTCAGTTGAATTAACAAACGATCTATTATTTCAGTTTTTATTGCATTTTTACATTTTCCAGCTTTTCTGGAAATGGGTTTTTTATTTTTAAGAGCACTTCTATTTATTATGCATGTAAATAGCAGTTAAAAATAAAAATAAAGCTGTGAAATTTTTATATAAACGCAATAATGTCATAAAATATTTATATGGCCTTAACTAAGTGATTGAAGACAGCAATTACGAAATATTATGAAAGTTTCCTTCTATGGTGAACTTCTGCTTTCATTAGTGTGGTTATGAGAAGGTTGCCTCTTACACAAGGACAGGAATTTCCAAAGTTAGTATTCACTGTTTCATCCACTTAAATACATTTGATCCTTGTTCTCTGATCAAAAACGTCACCTTGGTCTGGAATAAGGACTCCCTTCCTGATCAGTTCTTCACGCGTCTGTCGGGTGGAAATTTTCCTCTCAAGAACTAGAAAGGCAGGTGGGAGAAGGTGGTTAATTATTGCACAGAAGCTGTGGCTGCTCTGGCTATTACTAGAGCACCTGGTTCTGTTGTAATTACAGGCAGTCAAAGGCCATAGTGCAATATACTTTATGATCCATGTCCAATCATGCCCACAAGAATGTAATCAACACCTGACTGTTAGACTGGATGATATAACACGGACACTGCAGGTGACACTGTGTGACTTTACTTAAGAGAAAGTTTTGCAAAGATGAGATTTACAGCAGCACAGCTGAAACGGATGATATATACAAATACAGATGATGAGGTATTTCATTCTGACATCAGCAGCTAAAAAAACATTCACATATCTTTTTTTCTAATGTGATTTATTAAGTAACTGGATGGCCATGAGCATGGAAAGAGAAGCACATCTCCAGACAGAGGAACAAGCAAGGAGAAGCAAGCAAACTTTTACCTTTGGAGAGGTCCTGGAACTTGTCGCTGGTTCTTTTCTTACGCCACTTCCATGGTTTGAAGATTTTGCCTAGCGTGGACAGCTTCCCTTTGCCTTTCAGCTGAGATCCCTGAGAGCCCCCGACTACTACATCACAGTTGGCCAGAGAAGCTTTTTCCAGTCCATCCACTAAGAATGAAATACAGAGTTATATTAGTGAACTTCCTGCAGAAAATGCAGAATGAGCAACCGACAGATGGTTGTAATGGCTTCCCAAAGTACTTGCTATGGTGCTCCCAAATGCTTGTTATCATTCTGGATGAGTCTTTTTTTCATTTTGACCCAATTTTCCTCTCAATGAAGTGGTCGCCAATTGACCCACCCATCTGCTAGGACTCTCCCAATCACTTGTAATGTCTCTGACTCTAGGAGGGTGAAGACTAGCACAGTGTCCTCTGATGCATGTGAAGTCCTACTAATACATCGCAATGAGCTTGGAAAAAAGCAAAGGATCCCCAGCTTTGATCCATCAGCTAAGAGACCATCAGCTGAGCCAGTGGACATTGCATGGTAGTAGTGATGACAGGAGAGCTTCATGTACCCACTCAGAGAGAGGGCACGGCCAAGTTTCCTCTCTGGTCCCGACTGTCCATGGCAAGCAGCATCATCGGGATTCGAACTTGCAATCCTCTGACCATAGTGTCAGAGCTCTAAGTCCACTGATTCGGGGCACTTCCTCCCCATCACTTCTACCATGCAATGTCTGCCGGCTCAGGCATCTGCCAGCCAATCAATCAGAGCTGGAGATCCTGCACTTTCCTCGTGCGATGGATGCCCAGCGGAGATGTATCAGCAGCAGTTCGAAAAGAGGCGGAACTTATTTCACATGCATTGGAGGACGCTAGTCTTCACTCTACTAGAGTCAGGAACATTGGAAGTGATTGGGAGAGTCCTAACGGAGGGGTGGGTCAACTGGCTGCCATTACATTGGAGGGAAAAATGTTTTTATACTCACTCTCATATTGCAGGCTTGTGTGTTATTCATACTGTGAAGAATCATACTGCTACAGTCATTGCAAAACAACTTATTTCTAGCTAACACGGTCAGAAGAATGACCTGCAGGTTATGCAATTACATTCTCTCAAATGAATTGCAAAACATAATAAAATATTCTTGCAAATCACAAAGAGAGAGAATCTGCCAAATGATCCCAGAGAACAAGACCAAATACAGAAACTAACATCTGATACTGACTTTAAAATGTAGGTACAAAAACTCTTAAACACAGTGAGACGATCTTGAGTCGAATAAAGAAGCAAAGGAACAGTTCCGTTGTAGACTTTAAAAAGCTGTAGCTTTATGTGCTTGATTGTCATCAATTAGAATGTACACAATCTTTACAAGACTAATGTTTCTCTTCACTTTTAAATGTTCTTTAAAATACTGGAATAACATGCAGGACTGTCCGTTACTACTGAGAACCATTTTCCAATAAACCATGTCTGAAGCATGTGCCAAGGCTGAAGCAATCTCAGACTGAAAACTGCATTATTGAAACAGAGATCATTTATTTGGACACTATTCTTCTAACCTAACCTCTTCATGCCTGTTTTGCATGTTTTTCCAATACTTCTCCTTCTGTTACTCAAGCACATCAACAAAACTGAGCCTGACTATATCTACCATCTTCACCTAATCCCATCCCCCTCATCCCAATTTCCATAATTCCTCATCATTACATATTGGTGTTGTTGTATCAAAACCTTGTATCTCCAGTTTTTAACCTTTTTGAAGTACAGTGGAACCTCGGTTATTGCTTGCCCTAGTTATCATACAGTTTGGTTATTGTCAACTTTTTCCACGGAAATTTTGTCCCAGTTATTGTTCATCTACCCAGTTTTCATCAGTGGGCTCATGTGACTTGCCACTAATTTAACAAATTAGCTTTGTTTCTCACTCAAAAAAAACCCCAAAAAACTAAAACTTGTCATACTAAAGCGACGGTGTGCAGCGCTACTGCCTGAAAACAAACAGTGTGTGAAAACAAATATTGGCCGAGAACCCTGAGGACGGGTGTACAAAACAAAGGCTGCCGGCTGGACAACACCAGCACACTCTAAAACATGTAAGAGTGATGTTAAATGTTCATTTTTCCATTTCATTAGTCTTCTGGATTTATTTCTCATTGTGTTCTGTATGTAAAACTATAGTTATTCTACATAAAATGTATTTTTTTATATTTTGGACTGTCTGGAACAGATTAACTGGATTTACATGATTCCTTATGGGAAATATGACTTCAGGTATCGTTCATTTCAGTTCATCAGGCACTTTAGAACAGATTAATGATAAAAACAATGGTTCAACTGTATATGATATATAAATGTTAGCCAAATTATATTGTGTGAATATTTAATCAACATTGGACCAATAGACAGGCTCAAAAATGAAATTAAATATTTTTACACTGCCGTACATTAAAATGTGAAATTTATTCCTTCCCCTGTAAAATTACCATTTTGCAGATACAGCAACGGTTTACTGTGTAGCACTGTCCATTAAAACAGGGTCAAAATTCAAATTTCAGGGATTCAAACTTACAATAAATTATGCCCAAATCAGACTAGACAATATTTTTGTCTTTCACAATGTCTTTATGAGATTATGGAATAATAGTGCTGTGTATTGGTCAGAAGACTGGCAACACTACACATCCAATGCCAACCAATCAACATTCACTATTCAAACACAAATGCAATGTGGCTGATTTTTCAAAACGCAAAAACAAGTGCAGGTTTCACCTCTAATAGTCAGCTGTATATCTGGAAATTATACACATGCATCTGTGACCACAACAGCGCCCCAGAAGTAAATGATCTCTGTCCTGATTGGCTGCCCTTTACTGTGCCTCATTCACAAAGCAGACCAAGCTGAACTGCATCCACGTGAACTGGCAAACCTGAACTCCTGTAGGCTGAACAGACGGGTATATGTAAATGTGTTAGTTTTTAGTGACATCACAGAAACAGTGGGCTTCATTCACCAACCTTCCTTAAGAAGACATTTCTTGTACCAACCCGCTTTGTTTCTGACATTCATCAGAGTTTTTTATTTAGGATTTGTCTGTAAGTAAGAACAGAATCTACACACACTTGAGCATGTTTATACACATTTGGGTGGTGACGTTTGTTTTCTGGTTTACGTCATTTCTACAGTTAAAGTTATAGGATTTAAAGTACAGCGATATTTAGGAACAATTTTAAGGAAAAGCAATCACATGTTTTTGCAGCTTAGTTTCCATATATGTACCTCACAGACGTGGTAGTCAATTTTGAGAATTTAAAGTGGCATCAAACTTTTGGTTTTCTGTAATTATGGAGCATTTAACGTGGAATGAAGATTCACTGAATTGCTGGTTTATGTATTTCCTCACTGTCAACTGGCTATTTGAGTACTTGAGTAAATCAAAAGTAAAACTAAAACTAGTCAGCAGAAGAACTGATGACTGCTTACCCAGAATGTGCCCATAAAAGCTTAAATTGTGATAAATGATGCCCACTCCTAGTTCCACAGCTACAAAACGGCATTCCCCTGTGGATGTGGCTATGGATAAAATGTACACATCTATGAGGAAGGTACAAACATGAAGCCTACTGCTCACACCACAGTGTTAAAGTTCATTAGTGACCACATGCCAGGTACCATGATCATGGACTTTTCAGCACCAGCTTAGAAATGTCATAGCATTCCTTTCCTGGCCAGCCCTCTGCACAGAGTCAGTCACTCATGATTTAATTTGTCTGTCAATAGGCAGTCAGTCTCTGATATGATTATTAATAGAATCTGTTGAACTCTCAGATTTGATGCAGTTGGTCTCCAGGGGCAGTTCTGAGAAGGTCAAGTCAATTGTGGCACCACTGGGCAAACCTCACTCTTCTCAGGGAGAACAAATGAACAATTATGTCCAACAGTGAATGAAACTGGTTATTCTTCTGTACAAATAAAATCAAATCTAATGTCATGCCAAGATGGGAAAAGGCAAAGTATTCATGAAAAGCAATTTATATATAACTGAATCTACAGTCTATGATAAATTTATTAATCAGTTAACGAGAAACTTTCATGTTAATCCATGTTAAGTTAAAGCTTAGAAGTAGATAAATTATATCATGATATGTCTACATGTTACGATACATAAGTAGAGTGCTATAGCGGGGCAGCGTACATGACAATTTAATTGACCTGACCCATTTTTAAAACTCCTGCCACAGCCTCGTCCCTGTCTGATCTCCTTGTGCTCTTTGTTTACGTTGTCCATGTGTAATGTCATGTCTCTGCTGCTGCCATGTCATGTCTTATCATTGCACAGCCCTGGACCCTCATTCCGGCTTTGATTATGTTTGCTAAATAGGTTCCCTCGTGTCTCACATTCTTCATCCGTCATTGTATTGTCTACCTTGTATTGTCACCAGCATCACATGTATTGCCATTGTGTATTGTCAATACACTTGTGTCAGTCATAACCTACAGTTTTCTAAAACCTTGTTTTTGGAACCCCTGTTGCATCTGTCTCATCCACAGCCGCTGACAGCCATGCAATTTGTTCTGGTTTCAAAGATTAATTTCACAAGACCACTGGGAATGGAAAAGCGAGCAGTAGTTGCTTGTTTTCTGTTCCCAAAGCCGAGCAGCTGTAAATCCTTTGTTTTGGTTTTCTTCAAATCTTTCATTTTGAAACATTTCACTCAAACTTGCACTAATATTAACTAGCTTGCCAGTGCACCAGCTAGCTAAGTTGGTTTTGTCGGTGATTGTGCTATGCCAAACCAAACAATAAGATCAAATTATATATAATGTTTTGTTTGCAAATAATTGCTGCAATAATAACTTTAAACCCACTGCAGCCCAACAGGGGGGCACAGTCTACATTTTCTATAGAATCAAGACATTTATAAAATATACAATGCAAATCAAATCAAGTATTGAGCTCAGAATAAGAAAAGATGTTCTAAAATAAATATATCTACAAATGTTTAATGCCACATAGTTCTGAGGAACATATGTCACTGGTTTACTTAAGCTATTCAAGCATTAGCTGAAACAGGATGGGGGAATTCTCTGGAAAATGCTTATTTTAAAAAGAATATGACATCACCATATGCAAATAAACCTATTAATTTCGCAGTAAGAAACAGAAGAGCAGAGACAAGACTGGGAAATCTTAGCTGAAGTATTTTTCAGCTTGACGTTGGTATCAGCATTCATAGCAACGTGTTTCTTATTAGATTAGTCATACTATTGGCTTGCATCATTGGCTAAAAATAGAGAGAGTGAGCTGCTGTAGGGAGAGGTGATGGGCGGGAGGGATTTCTGAAAAGCAACTTTAGGTTAGATGTCATGTGAACATCAGCCTAACAGTACAATTCATGTGTGTCATATGTTTAAATAGGCCGCTTTACAACACATCGTCTGGAAAGTCCTTGTAAGTGGAAATTCTATGAACCGTTCAGCATTTGACAAGTTTTTCTCTCTCTAGTGCTGCAGTTTAGTGACACTAATCTACACTTTAGGACCGAATGTGAAATGCACTTTTTGTGGCCACGCCAAAGACGAAGGAAGTCTTTTTTTTTTAATTTCTTTAACTGCACTTCCATCTTCTAATCACAGTTCCCAGTAAAGACTTACAGTCAGTTCGGGGGATGCTTTGTTCAATTAGTGCCCGGAAAGATGCAGTAATGTTGATAATTGAAAGTGATTAATCATGCAATAAAATTATAAGCATAGCATGACAATATCCCATTAAACACATACACAAGTCATTTCTGGATTGATTCTGTATCACTCAATACCATAATGTTGCTTTAAAGATGCTCCACAACATCATACAGAATAGTATCTTATTATTGATGTGGAGGTTAGGAGTTACATCCTAAATTCCTAAAGACAGCTTGTCAATAGAAAAACAGTACTATCAGTAGAACTTGTATGTACATATAACTACATATGATGCTTTTAGGCTGTTACTAGTGACAGAAAGATTAGCCAAGAGAAAGATTTATTTTACAGACTCCATGTTTGATTGCCATAAAAGCCTCCAGTGAACAATCTACTTAGATTACTAATAAACTCAATATATCAGTGAAATAACAGTATTAAAGAAACTGAATACGTTCAAGTACATATACTGCAGTACTGTTGATATATCACTTACATTAAATAGATCCTAACCCCAACGTTAATCTCAACCAAAACCTAATCGTAACCTTCATCCCAGCCCTAATCCTAACATTAACATCAATCTCAACTCAAAACCTAATTCTCACCCAAATCATAACCCTGCTCCTAATCCTAAACTTAAGCATAACCCAAAGAGTAATCCTAACCCTCAGCCTGGCCGTAGTCCTTATCCTAAATCTCAGAACAAAACCCTAATACTAACCCTCATCCCGGCCCTAATCCTAACACTAACATCAATCTCAACCCAAAAGCTAATCCCAGCCCTCAGCCTGGACCTAATCTTATCCTGTTCTTTATATCATCTCTAAACCTAATCCTAACCCTCATCTTGTTCCCCACTGTGGGACTAATAAAGGAATATCTTAATCCTTAATCTCAACCAAAAGCCTAATCCTAACACTCAGCCTGGCTGTCATCCTAATCATAATCCTTAATCTCAACCCCAAAACCTACATCTGTCCTTCAGCCTAGCCTTAATACTAACCCTTTTCTTAATCTTAATCCTAATCCAAACCCTCAGATGGGCCGTAATCTCAACCCAAAAACCTAATCCTAACCCTTAGCCTGGCCTATTCTTAATCTTAATCCTGACTCACTGTAGTAAACAGCAGGTCTATGAGATGATGTACTGTTACATATTGACTCCTCAGGTCGAAACAAAAGTGAAAAATAAGTAAATTACTGACGTCACTGACATGTTAATGTAAATAAAGAATGACTACTACATACACAAGTCCACCCGCTCTGTAACGTATATATGTCACATTAATGACGTTTAAGCCTGAAGTCCAGATGTTTTAAACGGTTTGCTCAGATGAGGAGAACATTGTAAAGACAGAAAAGCATTTTAACAGAAATATCTGCAGCGTAAACAAGTTTTAAACGTTAGCTTTTTACAGTTACACCAAACTAACCGTTTAACTCGAGGTTTAACAGCGCTGAAGTAAAGTAAGAGACTAAATTATATAATGTATATATAATTTATTATTCATAAGTCTAAGACTACGAAACTTAAATTAGCGACCGAGTCTAATTTCCCGTTCCACCTTAAATGGCTCCGCAGTTACTTCACGTGCCGCCCAAGCCTCAGTGTAACTACTGCACTGTTTAAGGTGGAACGGGAAATTGCAAAAACTTCAGCTCCGCCTTAAGACTCACCGCTCGTTCCTCGAGTCAAACTGGACACTGATGTCTGGCCCATGACTGTCCAGCTAAACTAAAAGTCCACTCCCCCGACAGCGTTGTCCTCTCATTTCAGATGCGGTTTTTATTCAGGGCTGTTTTTCATGCTCTGAAGGTTCGTAAGAAACACACTAGGCTGACTTCTTCACACTCAAATGCCTGTCATTCCTTTCTACACACAGCACGCAGCCTGTGAGAGGTCACACAGAGGAAGTTGCCTGACTCCTCCTTTCTGCAGCCCCTCAAGCTAAACAGACGTGTGTTCACTTTCACACACAAGAACAATCTGGCAACCTCTCTACTGGACTTACACTCTTAAAAGAGATGGTTCCTCAAGGGTTCTTTAGTAAACAAAGAATAAAGGGTTCTTTCCATTTTGAAATGGTTCTTCAGACTGATGAGGAAAGTGTTGTAGATGGTTCTAAACAGAGCCTTTTTGAAAATGGTTCTATATATCACCAAAAAGTGTTCCTCTATTATTACAAGCTTTACATCGTAACTACTGCAGAACACTTTTCATGGCTATATAGAACCATTTTCAAAAGGTTTCTACGTAGAACCATTGCCTTTTCCAAAGAATCCTTGAAGAACCATCTTTTTTAAGAGTGTGGATAAAGGGTTCTTCAAACTGATGAAGAATGTGCTACAGATGGTTCTATAGAAAACCTTTCTGGTTTTATAAATGGTTCTATATAGCCAAATAGGTTCTGGTGTAGTTACAATGGCAAGCTTGTAATAATAGAGGAACACGTTTTGGTGCTATATAGAACCTTTTTCAGAAAGGTTCTGTATATAACCAGCACTTTCCTTATCAATGTGAAGAACCCTTTCACCATGGAAAGAATGTTTTGAGTTCTTTGTTCATGGTTCTACAAACCGGATTCCAAAAAAGTTGGGACACTAAACAAATTGTGAATAAAAACTGAAT
>BRDA01001894.1:291-11103 GCA_036984385.1 Crenuchus spilurus
GGAACAAGCTGCCTACCACCACTAGAGCAGAGGTGTCCCTCACTGGGTTCAAGAAACTCCTAAAATCCGAGCTCTTCAAAGAGCACCTGCTCTAACAATCCCAAATACTCCCCATGAGTACTGATATGCACTCAGCATTTGATATTGAAATGTTAATTCTAGTATACTAGTACTAGTAAATACTAGTACAACTCTAGTATTATTCGCATCTGTACTTTCCCACTATTGTAAGTCACTTTGGATAAAAGCGTCCGCTAAATGCAATGTAATGTAATGTAATGTAATGTAATGTAATGAGTAATACTTAAAGAGCTTCGGTCAGAGTGGCATTATTGAGCAATATTAGCACTCAGCCAATCAAATTGCGGGGTGGGAACTAACTGTGGTATAATTAAAAACTATTTTCTTCAAAGAAAGTTTGGAAGAACTTTGTATATTTCTTCCTTTCTTTTTCTTTTTCCATACTGTCCCAACTTTTTCTGATTTTGTGTTGTATAAATCATGTCCTTCAGTTGATCAAAGCATAGAAAAAAATGTTGCTTGGTTTCAAATCTTTACCGATGTTTGAATTCCAAATAAACAAAACTGAACAGAGCTGTTCTGCTGTGGTAAGATTAATGCATACTGTCCCTTTACTGCTGTGCAGCCTGATTTTTTTTTTCTGAGACTCGACATTTTTAGAGTTCAGCATTAATTGTTAAGCATGTGTTATTATATTACAAATCATGAAACATCATTTGAAGGGTTCTTTTACAGAATTAATGTATTTTCTGTATAAAAACATTTTTAAACAAAATTTGGGCATCCTTATTGAGACAGACAACCCTAGAAAATACAGTGGACTGTTTGCAGGTTAACATACAATTAATTTTATATAATTATTATGTTTATTATGTTTAAGAAATATGGTTTGATGGAACTCAACATTGCCAACTTTTGACCAAAGGGAACAATTGCGGTCAGCATTAGCTGGTAAATGACCATCTTACCAAAATCTTCAGCTGGAGGAGATTACTTCCAGCATGTTACTAATGATAAAATGAAAACCATCATTGATTTCATCATAATGTTAGGAAGTGAGGGAGTGAAGAATGTGAATTTTCCTGGATTCATAACAATGTAGCATCCACGATACATCCAAATTGACCCTAAAGCTACAAAATGCAGGAAGACTCTCATATCCAACATTACATTACATGGCATTTGGTTATCTAAAGTGGTTTGATCATTTGCATGGAATAATTATGTGAAGCCATCTGTCAGCATGCACCCCAAGCACAAACAATGAGCTTTTTCTTTTTTCTTTTTTTTCGCCAAAGGTGAAATTCTCCATCGCAACAGTTGGGGCCCCTCACTTTTTCTCCTAATGAAATCAATTGGATTCATCACAGGCTTGCGTTCGCTGCAGATTCGCCTCTCTAATGGAACTGTCTCTGAAGAGTAGCAGCGCCTGCCACCTCGCCACTCTGTTCCTCACACCTTATTACAATCAATTATGCGCCGGAGCCTACCTTTCAAGCGCCTCCGAGAACGGGCCGATCAGCGTCATTACACGCCAGACCCATCACCATGGATATACCTCTGACGGATTTGCCGGGGCCCGTGTTCTAGGACGCTGGCATTAAGGCTGCACTGATTCGTTTCAGGCAGCTGCTGTGTTCACTGCGGCCGGCTTCGTCCAGTGAGCAGGGTATTGTTCCAGAGCTGCACAGTTAATTGAGGGGAAGAAAGAGAGGTTGCCATGGTTAATGAAAGAGAGGTGAGACACCATGTCATTTAGGCAGTTCTCCTTTTCAATCAACTCTGATTTAACCAAGTATGGCAATGCTGCTAGGTGCCTGATCTATGGACTTACAAGAACCGACAGCATGGAAGGTTCTGCTGGACTAGGCCCCAGGTGATCCTGATGTTTGAAGAAACATGTGAAGATCCAAATTAATGCATTATATTCACTGAATGTACATCAGTTTGGATCTTCAGATGTTCCTTCAAACATGAGGATCACCTGAGGCCTCATTTGTTACAGAATGTAGCTCATCTGGTGATGTAGGCCTACAGTTTGTGCTAGCCATCTGTTTGCCCAGTGGTTCTCAATCCTGATCTTGGAATAGCTGCACTGCACATTTTGGAGTTACCACCATAAGTTACCATGGAGTTACCACTTCTGACTGCAAAGCTGTTCTTGTCTTGATATTTTTGGGTCTACTCTCAGTCCAGCAGTGACATTGACTGTATGAGCACAACACAAACTACCATGATACTAGCATGGCAATGACACTGCTGTGCTGAGAATGGTCCACCACCCAAATAATATCTGGACACAAGCCACCCTATGGCTAGAAACTGACCAGTGATTAATGGAGAAGAAGAGGTTGATAAATTGTGTAAAACAGATGGACTACAGTCTGTACAACTTGAACAATCTTTATAAAGACTGTTTGTAACAACAGATGGTTCTATAAAGAAACATTGATAGGCAAATAACCCTTTTTAAGGGTTCTTCAGATATATAATATATACATATACTGTATAGAATTCAGGTTTATATGTGATTTTGAGTTTTATATTCTGCCAAATTGCTATGGTTATGATGTACAGCTTAAAACTATATCTGAAGCCTTTTCAATGTTATTTAGAAGACTTTTCAAAACATTTTCTTCCGAGAACAACATACAATGTATCATTCTGAACTAAATATGCAGTAAAACATGGAGCCATTATTTAATAACACTGGTGTTTGTGCATATTAGAACAAACACCAAGTATGCAGTATGTTAATGTATTGGTTTAACCCTTTCCAAACCTAATAGCAGTTCAGTATTATTTGTAGTTCTCATCAAACAGTCAATGCTTCATTAC
This sequence comes from Crenuchus spilurus, assembly GCA_036984385.1. Classification (NCBI taxonomy): domain Eukaryota; kingdom Metazoa; phylum Chordata; class Actinopteri; order Characiformes; family Crenuchidae; genus Crenuchus; species Crenuchus spilurus. The sequence goes on from BRDA01001894.1 coordinate 3,151, forward strand.
TGTAGGTTAAATTGAATGTGCTGCTGATAAATGATCAAATCCATGTAATTGCAGAGAAGCATTGAGGAGAACACCTGGAAGCAAATTTTTTTCTTCTTCTTGTCAACGCACATGTATCTATGGTATATATATATATATATATATATATATATATATATATATATATATATATATATACCATAGATACATGTGCTTACCATAACATATTGTATCAGTGGTCAGAAGAAGAGTAGGGATGGTATGTGCTTCAGCTCAGTTTGTTCTTTATTTGCTCTTTTGTGAGGACATTTATTGCCATAGTAGAGTAAAATACAGGACCTCAATCCTATCATATTTAGATCACTTTTACAAATGCTGGAACTTTCAGCACCATGACTCGCTCAAGGAGATTTTTCCTCATCATTTCATTTCCTGCATTCAGCTGTCAATATTTACGGTTGGTTATAATTGAGCAAACAAACCATTGGTCCATTTTTCTGAAATATTTGGCAAAAACACATTCACACAGACTTTGTGCAGCTGCTTGCTGCTATTCTGAGGTTTCATAGACCTGGTGTCATCAAACCATGCAGGGAAATAGCAGAATTTATGTTTGAATTGCATCCATCTGCAGTTCACTGACAATCATCCTCCAATGTCTATTTCTGCCTCTTATAGAGACATTCTTTAAAAAAATAAAGTATAGAGCATATTTTATCTTTCAGTATAAAAATACCTGTTTTCCTCCAGCAGGAGAACAGCCGTTAAATAATGTAACGTCCATCAAACTCAGCTATCAAGGTGGCATTATAATGAAACATTGAACAGTTTGCAGAATGAATATTACAGAATGTCTATCGCCAAGCAATGCAAGTGAAGGACTGGGCTCCTTAAGTCTGGCCTTTTATCCCCAGGAAGCAGATGTGTGTTTCCTGCTGTTCGTTAGTCCATCACATGCTGCTTAATGCCTTGCTTAGCAAATTGGAAATTATATTCCCTGCACCTGCAATTTGATTTTCAACAGCAAAAGCCTGTACGATTAGTCTAAACAAAGCACGACTGCTTTAGACTTAATGGTCACACGTAATAATGTGGAGCCAGTAATAAACAAACTTTGCGCATCTCGCTATGCCAATCAATGAAATTGGATTGTCAGCAATATGTAAAGTTGAAGTTATTTGCGTGCATGCAGGAGGTTTATGGGGAATATGTATGGAATACATAATACCAAAAACATTCCAAGAAATAATGAGGAAGACAAAGAACTTTCTTTACTTGTTTGCATAAGTAACCAAAGACGAGGCCACAATTGACAGCAATGCAGGACAGAACATTAAGCCGTACACAAGCTCTGAATCATCCATAATCATATACTTTATATAAGGTTTATGATTCATCTACATTTGAAATTCTGATTTGAAATAACACTGTCAGCTTCAATATCTACAATCTCAGGACTTTGGTGGTAGTATATTAAGCAATTACACTGCCGATGTAGAAAAACACTGAGGTGAAGATTGTCCTAACATCTCCAGACAGCTTATTTATATTTTCCTCATGTACAGACATTTTCTTCCTCCTCTGTCTCAGAATGACGTTGTGAGCCTGACGCCTCATCAATACGAAGCCCCGTCCGTTTCAATTAGAGCAAAATCCCGGCGGTGAGGGCTTCTCCAGGCTGGACCTAAACAGGCCTTGGCATGAATGAATGAACTTATGAATAAATTGCTGTTTGTGAATAAAGATGTCAGGTGAGAAGACCAGTTTCTGAGCTAGCTGTGTTTGGACCGGACTGGGTTAGACTGGGTGAAGGTAATGCTTATGTTCAGAATATAACTGCATTTCTAAATACAATTTCAGAGAGTGGCAAACAAACCCTGCAGGACAATAAGCCTCAACTACCAACTCTTAAATCCTTACATGTCTCAAGCAGCTCAAGAGACTAGAGCAGCTCAACGTGCTTAAAAACCACATTTTAAGACCACACACTTTTTTCATTGATGCATTTTCCTGTCCAGGTATGGAGGACCAAAAATAACAAAAGTATAAATAAATAAATAAATAAATAATTAAATAAATAAATGAATAAATAAATGAATGGAAGACCAAAAATGACAAAAGTATAAATAAATAAATAAATAGATATACATTTTTTTCATGAAAAAGTCTATATACTAATAATAAATGTTTTTACTTTATTTATGTATTTAACATGTCTACATTTATTTATTTATGCATTTCCACATGTCTACATTTATTTATTTATGTATTTCCACATGCCTACATTTATTTATTTATGTATTTCCACATGCCTACATTTATTTATTTATGTATTTTCACTCCTGTGCATTTACTTTTCTTCAAACCGTATGTTAATTGAGTGGGCGGTCCTAACCTCATTCTAAAAGCACGATTATTTATTATAAATATTATAAATTAATTTATACTTTTGTCATTTTTGGTCCTCCATATCCAGAAAATACATCATAGAAATGATAAAAATAGATCTAGTACATAAAAATATACTTCACATTTTAATGCACTCACACACACACACACACACACACACACACACGCACACACAAATGACGTTCATGTGATTCAGTCATACTAGCACTATCTCGTCAGTGTCACTGTAGTAGTGAAAATGACCCACCACCCCAACAATACCTGCCCTGTGGTGGTCCTGTGGATGTCCTGACCATTGAAGAACAGGGTGAAAGGTGGCTACAAAGTACACAGAGAAACAAATGGACTACAGTCAGTAATTGTAGAACTATAAAATGCACTTATATGGTCAGTGGAGCTGATAACCTGGACAATGAGTAGAAACAGTAAGATGGTTTTAATGAAATATTTTTAATGCACATCAATGTAAAATATTTTCAGCACATTTCTGCTAACTACACTGTTTGCACAAAGCTGCATCAAATTCAAAATTCACCAACATTATTGTGGATCAGGATAAGAATCTTGAATTAAACAGCATGTTCAATGTAAGTCTCTGGTTCTCTGAGTCTAGGCTCCTGTCAGTGATGCTGCAGTGTATTTTACAGCTAAAGTTATTGTAGGATTCCCCTCCTCCCTAGCCTGATCCTGATCCTTCACTTTTCAGCCTGCTGTCATTTTAATATTGCATGAGTGGCTGTGCTGCTTACGATGGGTTTGCTTTTTATATTAACAGTTGAGCTGCTCTCTGTGGAAGTCTGTCAGGCAGGTGAAAGTATGTAACATATATACTTGTTGGCCACTTCAGAAACATTTGTATTAGAGCTTCACCTTGTATGGTTAGACTGAACCTGTTGGTGCAGTTTGTGTTAGCCTTTAGTGCTTCACAGAACTGCTTTTGGGTGCTTATTTTTGGATTGTGGACCACTCAGCCTAGATGGTCCATCAGCCAAATAACATCAACAGCCCTGAGGTCCAAAATTGACCAATCATGAATGAAGCAGAGGCTGTCCAGCAACAGACGGTCTACAGTGGTAACAGTATCCCTAAGAAGTACATAGAAGTGTAAGGTAGGACTAAATGGCAAGTGATTGTGGTCCTAAATCTAACAGAATGTCACTATAGTACAATGGAGACAGAACTATTGTCTGGTTTATGAGCTTTGGAAGGATCCTACATCATTCTCTAGAGTCACATGAGCGGTTTATTGCAAGCACATGCATTATTGAGAAGATCTGACAGTTACAAAGTCATAACACTGTTAGAATATAGAGCTATACCAAAAGAATGATCTCTTAAAAAAAAGCTAAAAAACCTTAAACTGCCCTAAACTGCATATTTCATACACAGATTGAAAGCCTCAGGAGAAAGAAGCATTTAAAGAGTTTCTCCTCACGTTTTTTGGACTGGAAGTCTTTCTCTTAGCTTCGTTAAATGTTTCACAGTGTCCTCTAAAGGTGAAGTGCTGGGGATGTATCATCCATTTGATTTAATTCAACCTGACAGAGGCAATTATTGCTCCCTCTCCACACATACATAAGCGTGTGTGAAAGTGGTCTTCTAGCCTTGCAAAGGCCACCTTGTGAGAGACAAGCCACAAAACTGTAGGAAAGAGCTTCACTTCTGACCTCTAACTGGAGAATGGAAGCAAACGGGAAATGACAGAGGCTGCAAAGTCTGACTGACATCTATTTAAAGCTGTTCATTGAAGCTGTGGTTTCCATATATGTGATTGGAGATGTTATTGCATCTTCAGCTTTATCAGCACTTATTAGCGTTATCATTAATACCTTTGACTGTGATGGTCATTTCATGGACACATAATAAAATCTGTCTGCTGTTAAATTATAGTGTCAAAGTTGATTTTATGAAAAACTCATTTCTAGCGATTAAAAAATTAAATAGTCTTCATAAAAAGGAGCAAAAATAAGTTGACTCTATTAATTTTATTCAAGAAATGATTATGCTGTAGCTTTAATTTGTTATCTGATTTTTGGCTTTAATCATTTACTAATGTTTCAGTCCCCGACAAATAGGACTGAGCAGCTTCTGTCCTGCTGATGGGCGCAGTCTTGTGGCACAAATCTGAGTCCCTTCAGTGCTGTGCAGCCTGAAAAAAAAATATTTCTGGGATTAAAAATCTAAAAGTTCATCAGTAAATTACATTTATGTTATTATTTTACACATCATAAAACATTTTCTGAACATTTGGAGGGTTCTTTCACAAAAATGTTTGTGTTAATTTTATGTAGTTGCTCTATAAAAGCAATACAATTTGCAGATACAGACAGAATCCTTACAAATGCAGTGGACTAAGAGGTTAAGCAGTGAAAGTTCACAAATCCATTAACATTGCCCAGAGAGTGATTATGTTAACATGGACCCACTAGCTTTTATCCATTATTAGCACTTTTAGCATTTTGGACATTTTTCTTCATGTTCAGCCTGAGGTTGTTCAGAAATTGACATCTTGAGTACTTGAAAGTTGTGCATTTAATAGTACAGGAGGACTGAGTGAAAATGAATGTTTCCAATGTAATAGAACTAGATGACAGATATGATTAATAGTCTATTCAAGACTGTAGTGAATGAAATATTTCAGGAATTCCAAAGAATTAGCATATAAGCTGACAAATTCTGCACCTTTATTACAGTGATTGTTTTTGCATGATATGCCAGTGCTGGACAGAGAGACTGTCAGCAATTAGACCTAACAGTGAATAATAAAAATCTTTAAAGTAATTTTATATCTCTAGGCTAATTACTGTCATGCTCTTTTTTGGCCAGGCTTTAAAGATGCAGCTGGTGAAGGTCATAATGAGATGCTAAGACATTCAAATTTCCAAAACTGTGGCAATAGCAGCAAAGTCTATTCCACTTCCACCAGGAACTCTCAGTAGCTTTTCAAAGGTTAAGTTCACTGGAAAGGTCAGAATCATTTAACATTTTCTTCTAAGTGATCTCTGCACACACGGACAGGGACCATATGTATAAATAGGACCATACCGAAGCTACATATCCTAATTTAAGTCCCGCAGTCCTTGCCAAGTTTAATCTTAAAAGGCTGCCAGTATCAGTATTTTTCATTAATCTTCTGCAGTTAATAGGAATTGGCCTGAATTAGCAAAAGCATTTCATTTAAATTTCCTCATTGTGGCCTGTTCCCATTGTGGGCTAGAGTTTTATATATTCTCTGTCATGTACAAAAAGGTTTTGAGTGCTGCTTTTTATATTAGGTGAACATTTCATGAAAAATGGACTCATTGAAATGGTATAAAATAAAATCTTGTTACATTAAATTAATGGTCCTTCCAGAAATAATACCATAATGTATATATTTTTCCACTTAAACAAAATGTACTTCATTAGCCAAGATGTTTGGAGGCTAACAATGCTAACAAACACTAGAACTCAATAGTCACCTAAATTCAACCAGTTAAATTTGTAAAAAAAATCAGCTAAACCTGCTCAAGCTGTACACAGACCTTAATTAAGGTCTCAAGCTCTAGTCAAATTGGTTAGGACACATTATTAAAAAATGACTAAAAAATTATGCAGCTGAATTCTGCATTCACATACACATACACATTATACTTATATAGCGCCTTTCTAGACACCCAAGGACGCTTTACAATCAACACACTCCATTTACACACACTCCGGTGAGAAGCGGCAGCCAATCGCGCACAGTGTACTCTCAACCGGAAGCGACCGTCCACCTGGAGGACTGCATCGAGCACTAGGGGCATCACCCAGGACAGAGTGCCAACCATATCTGGGCATACATACATACATACACAGACATACACATTCATACACACACCAGGGTAATTTTACCATCATAGGCAGCAGACTCTGGATAAGATAAGATAATTCTTTATTAGTCCCACAGTTAGTGTATAAATTAAATGATTAATGATGAGGAATTTGATCCATTGACTTGTCTGGTAAACCTTATTTAAGGGCTCAGTACAATTTGAGTGAGTTGCTGATGTATTTTGATGGAAACAACTAGGTGACTATTTCTTGTGTTAGCAACATTAGCCTGAAGCAAAATTTGGATTCCAAATGTGCCTTGGCTGTTTGGCTACATCTAGGGTAAGTGGAAATTTGATTTGTGGCTGATCGCTCTCCCAGGTTTTATTATTACCATGATGATGCATTCAGCAATGCATAAAAAGTACAATTCCTTTATCATTTTAGGAAGCACCTGAAAGTCTGGTGGGCATTATCTTTCCACACTGTCAGTATAAACACTATTGTAGTGCCACTCTGACATGCTCCATCTGACTCCAATCATAAAAGGTGGTGCTAGAAGGAGGTGTTCAGGTGCTTTAGAATTTTACCCAGCTGTCCACAGAGAGCACTTCAGTCAGCACATTCACTCGTAGAAGCTGACATCTGCATATTCAGCACTTCTGTTCTGTATTGGCTGACGTGGTTGGACAGAAGGCTGGAAGTGATGAGAGGGCCATCCTGCTGCTAATGTCCTCAAGATTCTTACATGCTTCACTGATGTAGATTAATGTAATGAGGTCGAACTTGACGATACCCTGCACAAGTTTCAGGCCAGGAGAGCCTCAGCATGCTGGAGCAAGCTAACATCTAACATTGCTGATTCAGTTCCTACTTATCAAGCCCTTTTATGAGAGGTGGAGATGCAGGGCACCATCATATCACTGTCTTTAGACAGACATTAGAGTGTATTTTCGGTAGGATGGGCCAAGTATCACCTACCCACAGACTTGACACCAGAATGTTCTCATGTCACAGCACTTCATTCTTCACTCCCTCACTCACTCACTCAGTGTACGCTCTCAGACAAAACGGCAGTGGATCCTCACTGAGTCAGTTCTCTTCCTGTCATTGAAGTGGTGTTCCTCAAAGGTACATCTTCAGTACTTTTAGTTAACAAAACAAAGGTCAATCTGTATGTCAGACAATAAGTGTCACTCAAAAAAATGTAAAAGAAACTTTGTATCTTCTAGGGCAGGGGTCACCAACCTTTTTGAGGCTGAGGGCTACTTCATGAGCACGGAGTCATATGAAGGGCACACAGGACCTGTTTGCTACAAACTTCCTAAATAACAAAACTGCATGGATAACTAACGTTATAATAATAACGATATTAAAAAAGCAGTAGTTATTATGACAGTCATCACCCTGTCCTTACTACTACTATCACCCACGTTACTATTGCTTGTCTTTCAGGTAAACTTTAGGTTACATCCGTCATCTCATCCCATAGACCTCGTCCGGTGTCATCGACCAGTAACCACCCGTAGACTAGGTCCCTTCGTATACACTGGTTAGTGAAGTGTATCACAGTATTATTGATGACGAAAAAATTATAGCAATAATAATATTGCAATCAATAGGTACGTCAAAACAATAAATCCTTCAAACATCGTTTGTCCAGGACACACGGGAAGTATACTGAGGCACGAGTACTTCATCGGGAGTCGGAGTTTTTCCAACCACTGGGGACGGGATCTTCTATGTTTCAAAGAAAATGTAAAAAAACTC